>JABUQX010073087.1:0-12500 GCA_015478945.1 Trachelipus rathkii
TTTATATCTATTATATATATATATATATATATATATATTTATATTATATTATTTAATATATATATGTATAGTTTTTAAATAAGGTTTCCCCATAAGAACTGATGAAGAGTTTATTCAATGTGGTATGGTTGAGTGGTAATGGTTGGATTAATAAGAGTGGTTGTGGAATAGAGAACAGTGTGTACAACTAAATGCCATAAGTCATCATGGGAAATAGTGAAGATGGTTGTCCACCAGGGTTCAGTAGCTGGGGCCACTATTTTGTTCCATATGTTTGATTTAGACCAGGGACTTAAATTGCAAGGTTTCTAAGTTTTGCAGATGAAACCAAAGTGGCCACCTCAGTTGGATATGAAGGATGTATAAGATTCAAAATGTCTTGATAAACTTTTTGGGTGGGCAGATTAAGTGGCAAATGAATTTTTAATAGTAAAAAGTGTTAAGGTTCTTCACCTAGGATTCTCAAATAAAGTTTTAACTGCGATATGAAATGGGGATTGGCTTGAGTCTGTGGACCAAGAAAGATTTAGGTGTGATTATAAGCAGTAATTTGAAGTAGCTAATCATTGTTTGGAAGCAAGGAATAAAGCTAATAAGCTGCTGGCATAATAAATCGCAATGTTGTTTACAAGACAAAGAAGAAATAAGTAAACTGTAATATAGGCTATGTTAGGCAATATAGAGTATTTGGTGACAAGTTTGGGGCCCTAATTTAAAGAAGCTTAGATATGCTGAGGTTTGCAACGTGGAGACAGGATGATTTCTGGGTTTTGAAGGTAAGAGCTATGAGGAGAGGTGAAGGAGTTAAGAATGTTTTTTGTAGAAAGGTGATTTCTCAGAGGGGGACATGATACAAGTCTACAAATTTTTACATCTATCGATAATACGGAGACAATAAATTTTTCATAGTAGAGCAAGGACGGGAGACCAGGGAGGCACATAACAAGAAAATTAAGAAAGCATGCCATCTTGATATAAGAAAGCATCCTTTCAGCAATAGGGTTGTTTAATTTTGGAATGTTTGCCACAGGAGGTTGCAATTATAATTATATATATATATATAATTATATATATATATATATATATATATTATATATATATTATATTTATTATATGTAATATATATATATATATTATTATATTTATATATATATGATAAAATAATCCTTGAGTGATTCTTCACATCCGGATTCAGATCCGGGCCCTCGCGACCGTATGCAAGCGTGTTTTACATCGACGCACGAAAGCTAAAAAAATACGCGGACTTAAACCTATGAAAGAGTGCACTATTCAATAGGAATAAGGAAGCTATGGCGGGCAGATACTCAAGCACGGCATCTCCGCTTTGCACTCGGATCAAAGGTACACAGACCCCATGTAAGGAGACCATCTAGATCGGAGTATAATTTGTATAGATTGTAAATACTGCAATTAAAACGCAGTTCAATTTGTATAGATAAAATATCTTTGAGTGATTTCTTCATATAACCAGGATTTAGATCCCAGGCCCTCGCGAACGGTATGCCAAGCGTGTTACCACTCGCACGAAAGCTAAAAGATACGCGGACTTAAACATATGAGAGTGCTCTATTCAATAAGGAATAAGGAGCCTATGGCAGGCACAGATACCTCAGCCACGCATCTCCGCTTGCACTCGGGTCAGAGGTAACACGGACCACATGTAAGGAGACACTCTAGATGGAGTATAATTTGTATGATGTAAATACTGCAATTAACCGCAGTTCATTTTGTATAGATAAAAACTTCTTGAGTGATTCTTCACTTACAAGGGATTAGATCCCGGGCCTCGCGAACGGTATGCCAAACGTGTTACACTCGACCACGACAAGCTAAAAAGATCGCGACTTAAACCTATGAAAGGGTGCTCTATTCCATGATAAGTGACGCCTATGGCAGGACAGATACCTCAGCATACTTACATGGGTTTCTGTGTTACTTTGACCGATTTGTTCAAAGAAGGAGATTGCGTGGTGAGGTATCTGTCTGCATAAGGCGTCCTTAATTCTATTGAATAGAAGCCATCTTTCTAGGTTTAAGTCCGCGTATCTTTTTAGCATTGTCGTGGTCGGTGGTAACACGCTTGGTATAACGTTCGCGAGGGCGGGATCTAATCTGGTAAAGTGAAGAATCATCAGGATTTATTTAATCTATACAATTGAACTGCGGTTTAATTGCAGTATTTACATATATAGTATATATATATATATATATATATATATATAATATTATATATAGTATATATATATATATATATATATATATATTATAATATATAAATTATCATTATGCAGCAGATGTCATTTTTTTTCGCATCGGATGCAGATGTTTGATTTTAATATCCGCGGATGCTGATGTTTGATATATATTATTATATATATTATATATATATATTATATATAATTATATTATATATATATTTATATATAATTAATAATATATAATATATATATATATATTATATATATATACTATATATATCATATATATTATATATATTTATATATTATATATGTATATATATTTGTCTAATATATTTCGAATTTTAGCCACAATCTATTAAGATAATTGTGTTACCAGGGTGCGGGACGGGGACCAACTTAAATGCACCCACCAACCTCTTTCCCAACACTGCCTTAATGAAAGAGATTTTACAATGAATTATATACTTTTTGCACTAGTATTGAAATTCAATTATAGGAAGGTTGTGCTTGAGCATCAATTTTTCTGCTTTTCTGCTGAGAGTCTGTTTCCTTTATCATCCATATATGCCCAAGCTTGTAAATACTCTCTCATTTGGAACACTAGTTGGGGACAGGCCGAGTATTTTCTTGCAAGTTTAACTCAAGCGTGGGTAAAACACTTTGCTACTTTCCACCAACTGATAGGATCACCATTTGTTCTAGTCGTTTTTCTTTGGCGATAGTTTATCATTTGAACTACATTTTTGGTAAATGCGTGATGTTTTCTTTCATCATACTGGACTGTAGAAATTCTTCCAGTGAATCTATTATTGATTTAACTTTTTTTAGAAGTTGTTGGTTCTAGTAGATTTTCGTTTTTTTTTTCTTTTTAGGGTGGCGAATTAATAACTGCTTGCTCGGATTGAAGTTTTTTCAGGGCAACAAAAGTGAGATTTAACTTGTTCTAATATTGTGTTACAAAAAAAAACTTGGCCTTTAATGAACGGGGATTAGTAGTTGCAATAGGTATGAAGGTTTATTTCAACAGAAACAAAGCTTTTTCTAGCTTTAGTTTTATTAAATCTTCTTTCATTCTTTGTAAACCGTCTGATTTTCATGTTGAAAGATGGTTCAAATGTTTCCTTAGCGTTAATGATTATGGTATAACATCGGAGACGAAGCTGTAGAGGCGCTGATTTTTTTTTTTTTTTTTTTTTTTGGTAATTTCATCAAATTGGGTTCAATAGCTTACTGTAGTTTTCTTAGATTGTCATTTTTCACATTTAAGAATGTTTCTTTGAATACGACTGGCGTACAAGCATAGAGGTTTGGGATACCATTTTTTCCATATATGAGTTCCAGCGAGTTTGAATTTTCTTTGATAAAACAGTAAGTTATGGATATCAAGCGTTTTTTGATTGCTTCAACTCAGTTTTCATTTTCATCTTTAAAGTATTTTTTTATAAAATTCTTTTCAAATCTCGACAAAAAATATCCGCGCAATCCGCAGGGCAAAGCGAGGATGCGGATGCGATCTTTAATAATGTGCCGGATGCTCCGTGGATGCGGATGCGGATGCGGTTGCGGGTATCCTGCATCACTAATTATATATATATATATATATATATAAATCTATATACATTTTATTATATATATATACTAAACTAATATATAATATATATATATATATATATATATAGATTATATATTTATATATATATATATATATATATATTAAATTATATATATTATATATATATATATATATATATATATATATAATATATATATATATATATTTTTATATATTTTAAAAGCACATATAAAAAAAATATATTATATATATATATATATATATATTATAATATTATATGTGAAATGGGGAAACGGGAGAACTGTAAGCGATGATTGGTGGAAAAGATGTCACGCCTCGCACTGATATTAATATATATATTTTCAACAGAAAATAAGCTTCAAGTTTTTCAATATACACGCGTTTTTAAACAGAAAATAAGCAAACAAGTTTTTCAATATATTAAGATTTTAAAAGCGCAAATTTAAAAAACCCTATTTTGGTACGCAGTAAGTACCATATTTGTGCGCAAATCTCAATTCTTTTTAGTTGTTAAATGAATTATGAAAATAGCAAAAATGGCACAATAATTATAATGGAAAAATGATGATTATAAAAAACGGCTAAACTTTGACCAGTTATCTGAGGAAAATGGAAATTGAGAAAGACTCTTACCTTAAAGTTTCTGCAAGTTTCTTGAATTAGAGTAAGTAGGTTTCTTGAAAAACTTGTAGCCTTTCATGGATTCATCTTTCGTTGTTCGATAATAATCCTCAGAAGTCAGGTAGTTTAGAAATGTTCAATTGACGTAATTTTCGTATTCCGGAAAAAGAGTGCACAATAGTTAGAACTTTGTTATGTAAAAGGTTTCACGAAAATATACTATAGTTTAAATATTCACTGACAAAATTAGTAGACAGCCGACAGATCTTTTCACAAAGATTTCAAACGAAAAAGAAAAAGTGTTCGCGTAAGAATCCTTCCGCCTTCCCTTCCCCCAGATAACGATAAGTTTAGCTGGTTGGGAAATAAAATAGCTTGTTGGGAAATAAAATATTATATCCTCCGCCGGAGGAATGGCACTATACCACTAAAGGGGATAGTGTCAGCGAAAGGAAAAAAAATTAATCTGAATCCTCAGATTCATCGGAGTCAACAACAAGGTGCTGACGAGCAATTAATGCAGCTTTCCTTTGAGGTCGACTAGATGTAGACGTAGGAGCTACTGTGGTAGCGACAGGTGAATTACAAATTGCAGGGACAGGTGCAGAAGGTGTTGGTGCGGAAACAGAAGGCTGACTTGACCCACTATGGGTCAAGGATAATTCTAAGGGGTATAAATGTTTAATTGCATAAACATTAATTTGTCCTCCCGGTGTTCTCGCGAAGACAGAGCGTACTTTGTTGTCATCTCCATAGATGAGCTGGGTGACGACTCCCATCTGCCAGAATGGGCGTTCCTTGACAGGACTTCTTATTAACACAATATCATCAACTTTAATGAGATTTTCCCACTTGGCTTGATACAGATCTCGACTACTCTCTCGAAGGCTTAACAGATATTCGTCATACCACCTAGTACGAAAATCTTCAAACTTCTCCGACGAACGTTTTAGGGCTTTGATCAGCTCTTCACGAGCTTTAGTAGAAGAGCTCCAGAACGGATCTTCAGGATCAGTTCCTGGCAGGACGATTGTAGTTTTTGCAAGCGGTTTTAGAAAGCAATTGGGTGTAAGAGGGATGATGTCGTTAGAACTGGAAGTGTAGGTAAGGGGACGAGAATTTATTGCGTCAGCAATATCAGAAAGGACAGTTAAAAAATCGAAGTATTCGATGGAAGAACGTCCAAGCGTTTTGTTAAGACAACCTTTTACCACACGAATCATCCTTTCCCACAAGCTTCCTACCCAAGGACTATATAAAGGTATACGTTTATGAGACATTTGATTCTTTCGAAGTAACTCCTTCCCGTCCTCAGACACCACGAATGACTCTATGGCATCAATACCCTGACAAAAGGTTCTCGCATTATCGCTATAAACGACATCAGGGACTCCAAATCTATTAATAAAACGTTGGAAAGAAAGCACAAAGGATTTGGAAGTCATGTCAGGTACTAAGTCCAGGTAAATAGCACGAATATTGAGACAAGTGAAAATTATTATGAACATTTTTTGTGCCTGATTGGATCCTTTAATTTTGACCCACCAGTGCTTCGTAAAATCTATGCCTACATGTTTGAAAGGACGAAACATCTGAACTTGAGCTTTAGAAAAATTTGTGAACTTTGGATACTGATATGCGAAATTGTTGAATTTTTTACAGATTATGCAATCTGCTAGTACCCTTTTGATAGTAGCTCTTGAAGAAGTTATCCAATATCCTTTCAAACGTAAATTCGTTAATGTAGCCTGAATGCCCAGATGTTTGCATTTATGATGAACATCTTTGACGATAAGGACAGATAAATGATGGTTTTTGGCCAAGAGAATTGGATTCATTATATCAAAATCATAGTGGTTGGAGCGGGATAGACGACCTTTACTTCTGATAAGGTCGTTTTCATCCAAAAATAAGTCGAGTCGATTGTCAGGAGGATTAGAAATAGAAGGATCAGTTTTTGCCTTTTGAAGAAATTCAATTTCCTTAGAGAAGGACTCCTTTTGCATGATTAACAAACAATATAGAGAGCTTAGCATCACGGTCAATATGTGCTTATGTTTAGTATAAGCAAAAAATTGGAAAAGAAGGGCACAAATCCTGAGAAGGGACCCTAAACTCGAAAATTTGCTAAAATCAACCACAGGAGGGTTTCCTGCTCCTTGTAAGACGGCAAAAACTGGAGAAGTTGGATTATCTCCTGTTTCATTTAGTTCAAACTTAGGCCAATTTGAAGGATCTGAAGCCAACCACTCAGGTCCATGACACCAAAAGGACAGTTTTTTATGAAACTCAGAAAGAGACAGACCTCTAGTAATTAAATCTGCAGGGTTTTCCTCTGATCGAACATAGAGAAATTTTGCAGAAAGGGAAAACTCTTCTTTCAGAGAAGAGGTCATGAGGATTATATCCTGAATACGATTTCGTACAAAAATTTGCTTGCTTTTTTGTCCTTTATTCAGTATCCAAAACAGTACGATTTGAGAGTCAGAGAAAATATTAAGCGAAGAGAATTTGACCCCTTGTAAGCTGTTGAGAACCTGAGGCAAGCATTTCAAAGCTAAAAAAACGGACAAAAGTTCCAAACAAGGTAAGGTCCTTTTCTTTAAAGGAGCAACCTTCCCTTTGGACCATAGTAGAGATGGGCCATTAATGTCGGAAGAAACATAAACCGAAAAACCATAACATTGCGTGCTGGCGTCACAGAATATATTCAAAGTTAAATTGGAGTCGAGGGACTCGAAACAAGATCGTGGGAACGAAATTTCCTTAAGAGAAGATAAATCCTGACTGAGCTTTTCCCATGATTTCTTCATATCAAGTTCGATTTCATCATCCCAGTTCATCTCCTTCTCCCATGTCTTCCTCATCAGTAAACGACCTCGGATAGTTACCGGCAGAAAAAGAGAGAGGGGATCGAAAATCTTAGAGATTTCCGATAACAACTGCCTCTTGGAATTAACAATTCCAAGAGTAAAATCACTTAGCTTAAGCGAATCGTCTGACGTATCAAATAAATATCCTAACACTCTCTCCTCAGCACACTGATGAGTGGAGAGCTTATTCTCATATGAAAATAAGTCTCTGAGATCAGGATGATTGGAGTTCCACGATGCCAAATTGAAGCCTCCTTAACTCATACGAGTGTTAGCTTGATGGTAGATGTCTGTCAGAACATCTAAAGATGAATTTGTATAAATCAGATTATCCACATATAAATTATTCATAAGAATAGATGTACACAGGTCAAGAGGATACTTTTGAGCGTGATGTTTAATAACCGCCCCTAGTACATAAGGGCTTACTGATAAACCAAATATGATTGTGGCATAACGATAGGTTTGTATCACTCCACCTTCAGTCCAAAAAAAACAGAACCTATTTCTATCCTCTTCCAGTTTGAGGCGAATTTGAAGAAAGGCTTTTGAGATGTCTGAAAGAACAACATATTTGTTGGTACGAAAAGAAATAAGAATACGAAAGAGAGACGCCATCAAATCTACTCCTGGATATGAGGCTTGATTCAATGACGGGCAACCACCAACCTTCAAGCTACAATTGAAGACCGGCCTGATTTTTGTTGTAATTTGAGAAGCTGTTTTGATGATCGGACGATGAGGAATCCAGATATATTTATTAAAATCTTTAGGAGACACTTGTACAGTCTCTATGATTCCTTCTCTCAAATACTGCTGAAAGACCTCTCCATAAGCGGAAGTGAGGCCTTGACTGTCAAGCCGTTTCTTAACGCGATGAAGAGTGGCAAGTGCCACTTGATGATTAGATGGGACATCTTCTAAAATATCTTTGTACCATGGAAGTTCTATATGGTACTTGCCCTCTCTAAATTCTATGCCTTCATGAAATTTTCGGATGAATACGTCATCGATAGACCCTTGATCTGATTCTTCTTTGATGCCAAGAGATTCCAATTTATACAGGTGCTCAAGACCCAAATCCAGATCAGTATTCTTATGGGTATATAAAAGAGGATCAAAATAAGTAGGTGTTGGTTCTAAAATAAGATTTACGATGTGATTTGGTGTTTTCACGAAGAATTTGTTGAGAAGAGACGAGGACAAAGTTTTGTTGTCCTTTTGTCAAATATCGTTAGTATCATCAATCCTAGGATCAGAGTCACTACCGCCGAAAATGATGGATTCTTGAGACGGAGTTAAAAATGACTTTACAGGTCCAAAAGGAATTGTTCCATGGCATGTCTCTAAAGCCCTACCCTTTATACAAGGAATAGTACATAAATGTTTAAAAAGATAGAGTACATCAATGCCTAAAAGTCCATCAATATTATTGACACTATTAGTATGTTTACCAATATAAAATTGATCTGCTACGTTATGTCCATTCCAAGAGATATTATGAATGGCCCCCATAAGGCCCTTCACATCAAAACTCACATCTAGTTCAGGATCTATCAAAACAGGCACCTTTATAAACTGTTGACAACAAACATTAAGTTCTACTTCTATAGAGCGCATAGACCTAACCTGTTCCCCCAAGAAAGTTTTAACAGTGTTGTTATATACAGGAAGAGTTTCAAAACTGACTCCTAGTTTAGAAAGTATGTTGTTATTAAAATAGGAGCGCTGTGATCCAAGATCTAGAAGAACTCTGACAGTTTCTGTTTTGTTATCTTTTCTCACTTTCAAGGAAAGAGTTGGTAAAATATGATTAGAAGAGGAATTTCCAGTATTAATGCACAGGAAGTTCCTGTTTTGGTCGTCAACATCAGAATTGTCCTGAGATGCTGAAGATGTAGACGGTTGTTCTTCAGAAGTGACTGCACGATTATTGCTCTTCATTTTGGCCTTTGCTCCAGTAGGGCAGAGAGCTGTTATATGAGCACTGTTTCTACAAAGTCCACAGGGAAGACTTAAACATATATTTTTAGCAGGAAGCTTGTTGGTAGCATGTTTGGAACTGGAACAATTAGCACACAAACCCAGCTGTATACATTGCTCTCTCCTATTTTTAGGAGTGGTGAAGACGGTACAAGAAGTCATGAAGTGATTTCCTTGACATAGTTTGCACGGAGTCGCAGCAATAGATGCACATACACAATCGTCCTTTTTGGGCGAATTATCTGACTTAATAGAAGGTTTCTTCGAAATTTCAGTAGATTTGGAAGAAGTGTTATACGAAAAAGTTTTCTTTGTTGTGGAAGAAGAGGAACGAGATGGATTTTTACTAAATCCGGAGGACGAAAATTTAGCCTTCGTTTTCTCAAGAGATTTCAACACATTGTTATAATGAGAGAAAATTACATTCACAGATGGATACTCTTCTTGAGTAATGAGTTTAAGTTCACGAATAAAATTGGAAGGCAACTTATCGACTATGAGATGACTTATCAATTTATTTCCGGCCGAATTTTCAGCCAAAAAATCTAAATCGAACTCTTTAAGTTCGTGAAGGTAGGCTCTCACTTCTGAAATGAAAGAGCGAACGTTGTCTAATTTTTTTCCATCTAAGATAGGAGCCGCGTCTATCTTATGGAACAGAGAATCTATTATAAAAGGTTTATCAAGGTATAAATCCTTCAATATTTCCATAGCCACAGAATAATTTTCATCTATATTGGCCAGGTGTTCAACATCTTTTAGTGCATAACTTGAGAGGTGAGATTTAAGATACTGCAATTTTGTTGCATTTGTTATGTCTTTCCTAAAGCCAAAAACGTTTTCAAATGATAAAATGAAAGACCTAAAAAAGAAACGATCCCCCTCACCCGAAAATGTTTTGCACTTAAGAGCAGGTAATTTTAGCTCGTGTTGTTGTGTAAAATTTTTAAGTATGGAGTTCAATTCCCCACGTGTAACAGAGTCCCCCCCTTGAGAATGAAGTGAATTTGGAGAAGGTTGAACTATGTCATGTGAAGTAGGAGTGACACTGTTAACTACTTTCATTATCTGTATGTGATAATGTGAAGTTTTAATCACCTCTTCATTTAAAATATCCTGATCATACTTTAGGACTCCCGATGCGCATATTTTTGCCTCAATATCAGCATCATGGCTTCGAATCTCCTGAAGCCTTAAGGACACCTCCTCTAATGCTGATGAGACATTTAAGTCACTCAACTCAGCATTAAGAATAGGCTTCAATAACAATGTTACTTTTCGCTTGATTACACCTCTTGCCACTCTTAAGGGAGATATTTCCTCTTTTACAGAGGCAAGAATACGCTGTTATTTCGTAGAGGCATTAGATGGTCCATAGAACTATTGTTCGATGTTCTGAAATTGGTTGGTTTCGTATAGTAGGGTGGTGTGCATTCAAAGTTCAGAGAGGGCCAATGTCATCAGAAGCCTTTTTACCATAAATTAAATCCAATGTTTAAAAAACTAACCAATATGTACTATAACCTTAAATATAAGAAAAAAATCACACTAAGTTATGGGCCTTATACATTAACCTTTAAAAGGTTACTTACTTAAAGTAGTATAAAATGAAATATGTTTCAAGTCCAGGAACCCGTCTGAAAACCCGATTTAAATCGGTTAAATTTTGCCAAAGTTATTCAATTTCACAAACAAAAAAAACAAAAGAAAAAGAAATCTAACTTTACAAAGTCAGATCGATAAACAAAAAAAAAATTAAATTTTTTTTTTCAGAGTTAGAAATTCAAAAAAAAATTCTAACTTTTTTTATTTTCAGAGTTGGAAATTCAAAAAAAATTCTCTTTTTCACCAGAGCTAGAAATTCAAAAATAATTCTAACTCTTTTTTGTCAGAGTTGGAAATTCTAAAAAATTCCAACTTTTTCTCACGAATTAGAAAGGGTTAAAATTAAACTCTCAGTTAACGAAAACTAAATTTAGAGTTTGCAAAAGAAATCATCATGGTGTGATTTTTGTTTAGAAATTCTAAATGGTTGAAAAGTCTAAATTTAAGGAATGGTTAATGTTAAGAAATTTCTAACATTTGGTAGACTATCTTATTTCAAAAGAATGAAGAAATTCTTACAATTGTAAGACTGTCTTATTTCAAAAGAATGCAAAATTCTTACAATTCTAAGACCGTCTATGGCCAAAGAATGCAAAATTCTTACAATTCTAAGAACTGTCTAGCCAGTCCAATAGAATGAAAATTTAACAAATGTAGACCGTCTAAAATGAAGGATTAATTTGAATAAAAATTCGAAATATTAGGTATAAATTGCCACTCTTTAAGGACATAAACGATAGGAGTAATTTTCCAAATGCGAACGCGTTTTTTAATATATATTTTCACAGAAATTAAGTTTAAGTTTTTTCAAATATTTAAGATTTTAAGCGCAAATTTAAAAACCTTTTTTTGGTCCGCAGTAAAGTACCATATTTGGTGCGCTTCAATTCTTTTTAGTTGTTATGAATTAATGAAAATAGCAAAAATGGCACACTATTATAAATGGAAATGATGATTATAAAAACAGCTAAACTTTGACCAGTTATCTGAGGAAAATGGAAATTGAGAAGACTCTTACCTTAAAGTTTCTGCAAGTTCTTGAATTAGAGTAAGTAGGTTTCTTGAAAACTTGTAGCTTTATGGATTACATCTTTCGTTGCTTCGATAATAATCTTCAGAAGTCATAGTTTTAGAAATGTTCTATTGACTTAATTTTCGTATTCCGGAAAAAGAGTGCACAATAGTTAGAACTTTGTTATGTAAAAGGTTTCACGAAAATATACTATAGTTTAAATATTCACTGACAAAATTAGTAGACAGCCGACAGATCTTTTCACAAAGATTTCAAACGAAAAAGAAAAAGTGTTCGCGTAAGAATCCTTCCGCCTTCCCTTCCCCCAGATAACGATAAGTTTAGCTGGTTGGGAAATAAAATAGCTTGTTGGGAAATAAAATATTATAATACATATATATATATATATAATGCGAAACCGTACATAATTTTTAAACTAATAAATATAATAAATAATAATAGATAAATAATAAATAATATTTACCTTTCGTTTCTAAATTTCTAAAGAAAAAAATAGAGAGTGCCATCTATCAACGCCTCTTGGAACAAAGAATAAGAATGTCAAGGTCATTTCGAGAGAAATTTGATCC
>JABUQX010073087.1:17500-32500 GCA_015478945.1 Trachelipus rathkii
ATCAACTGCTAATGTTGAAAGGGTATTTTTAACTTTTGGACTTGTGCACAGCAACATTAGAAATAGGTTGGGAACAGCTAAAGCAGGGTCAGTTTTTTTGTATAAAATTCTTAATGATAATTTCAGTTTCGACTTTTAATGATGAATCTCTCTCTTTCTCTCTCTCTCTCTCTCTCTCTCTCTCTCTCTCTCTCTCTATATATATATATATATATATATAGCAGCAGCCTTAATAATATATATATATATATAGCAACAATAATAAAATATATATATACTGCTGCTAACATATATATATATATATATATATATATATATATATTCCCTAGTATTTATATAAGGAGTAAATAAGGAATACTACATTTTTATATCATTATAGGTTAATTTGAATAAACTTTTCTTTGTGCTTTTTTTTTTCGTAAAATAATAAAAATTATAACCTTTTTTTCAGATAGAGTTTATATATTATAATATACCCACTCTTATTTTTACTTTATGAGTTTATGTAAACTCAAAAAATAATAATTTTATACCAGTTTACAATCAAGAAAATTGAAATTTTAGAATCTAAAGAAATTTATTAGAGGATGGGTAATTATCTAATGTGTTAGCATATGTGTATAACAGTTTCCAGTAGTGATTTTGCCTTTAAAATCTATTAAAACCAATAAAAACCATTAAAACCCATCAAATTGCATAAAAATAAAATAAAAAAATAAAACCATTGGTTTTATTTGGTTTATTTAACAATGGTTTGGTTTAAAACCATGGTTTTTCCAACCTAACTCTATATATATATAGCCTTATATATATATATATATATACTAACTGACTTGCTTAGCAACCTTGCTGTATATATATATATATATAGCATATATATATATATAACATATATAATATATATATAATAACTATATATATAAACATATAAAAAAACAATAACAATAAAAATAATATATATACAGATATTTATATTTATATATATCAAGACGTCATTTTAGAGAACTTTAAAATTTTTACGTTGATAGACAAAGCCAAAATTGCTGTCATAATATAGGTTCAATTCGAAAATGCAGAATTCTACAAGAGCAAACAAAGAGAAAATGGAAATGGAAACACCGTCTTCAGAGAAAATGTTAACCGAGAGAATGGATAAGTTGAGGCTAACCTAAAATGTAAAGTTTGTTATGGGAATTTTGATTTTGCTACGCGCACTTCTCTCTCTCTCTCTCTCTCTCTCTCTCTCTCTCTCTCTCTCTCTCTCTCTCTCTCTCTCTCTCTCTCTCTCTCTCTCTCTCTCTATATATATATATATGTGTGTGTACTTGCTATCTAATATATGTATATGTAATAATAATACATAATATAAGAATAACTGTAGCCAATAATATATATGTATATATAATAACATATATATATGTTACTGCTCATATATATGTAGCCAGCCATGTATGTAGTATGTATAACATGCTATCTTCAACTCTTCCAGCTCAACAGCCAGCCCAGCCAGCCAGTAATATATGGCAATAGCCAACTAGCCAACTCCTTTCTTGCTGCTCAGCATAGCATAACCAACTGCTCTTCTTATCTTCTTCGTAACTTCAGCAACCTTGTAGCCAGCCAATAATTTACATGTATATATATATTATGTTCTAATATAATATATATAATATATATAATAATAATATATTATATATATAAATAATATATATATATATAATAATATATCAACTATATATATATATATATGTAACTCTGTATATTGCTGCTGCTCATACATATATATATATATTTATACTATATATATATATATATATATGCCTATATATATATATATATATATATATATATATATAACATATATATATATATACTATATATATACTATATATATGCTCACTGCTCTGCTATATATACATACTTTAACATATGAATCATGCCAATTTTATTAGATTATTGCCAGAGAAGTGACAGTTATTTCTTTTATTAGTTTATAGTGTAATAGTATATTGATATAGGAACAATAAAGATTTATATATATATATATATATATATATAATATATATATATATATATATATATATAATAACATATATATATATATATATATATGCCTATATATATATATATGTGTGTGTGTATATAATATATATATATATATATATATATATATATATATATCATATATATGCTTAACTTAATATAGCCTTAACCAACTTTGCTCTGCTGTATATATATACATATATAACACTTTATATATAACTTTATATATACTCTTATATATATATATATATATACTGTGACGTGATGCTGCTGAATTCCTATTTTGCTAATCTCAGCAAACTGGAAAATTGGAGGGCTGAGGACTCAATTCAAATAAGACAGGGTTTCACAATTCTCATCAAAATTTGCTAAAGTGCAGAGTTATGAAGTGAGGGTTCAAACCGGTTTGCAGGGCTATCTTCCTTATTTATGTATTTGTTTTTATTTTTGGCTTTATCTTTTTCTCAAAGTATAAGAAAAATATTCTTTTTGTGAGAAGGTATTTTCTTTTTCTGCAAAAGTGGCAATATCAATTTCTGCACAACCTCATCCCTTCTTTTTCCAGCTTTCTGTCCAAAAGATTTGACTACTTTCCTGATTCTTTCATGTAATCTAAGGTAAAGTCTTAAGCTGTATATCTGAACAATTTTTTTAGCTCGTGAAATGTTTATCAGAAATAAATTTTAGCATTTTAAACAGGTTTAAAGGTGTGCATTTTCATCTAACAACGTATGTCTGAAATTGCCACTCCAAAATGATTTTAAGAAAATAGAGATACTCAATCCTATGTCAAATTCACCACAAATTCACTAGTTTGTAAACTGTCAGTTATTTTTTTCTGAAATCTTTATTTAAAACATAAAACATCAGAGATTATCGATGTAAGAAAGGATATATATATATATATATATATATATAATATATGTATAACCTTCTTAACAACCATATTACTAAGCTTTATAACAATAACTTATATATATATATATATAACTGCTCTTTGCTGCTGCTCTTAATAACCTTATGACCATGTATATACTACCTTTTTATCCATAAGATATATACAGTAGTATTGATAAAATAACACCATATATATATATATATATATATATATATATATATATAGTCTTTATTTTCTCTTTTATTAAGTTTTACTTTCAATTTTATGATACCTTTTTAAAGCATAATAAATAAAGCATAAAACTTCGGTAAATGCAATCATTCAAGTTTCACCTTTTCTTCTTAAGGTGAAAAGCTGACCTTGACCCACCTCTTTTGAAAAGGGAACTTAAGAGGAGGTCATCTGACAAAATGAGGTCATCTCTTGGTAATAAGGAAAGTTCATGCTATGGAGTCATAATGAAGTTATTTTATGCTATGTTATAAATTAAGAAGTGCATATATATATATATATATATATATATATATATATATACTGCTATATATATATATATATATATATACTGCCCTGCTCTTTCTATATACTCCTGCACCATATATATACTAACTATATATATACTATATAACTATATATATATATATATATATATATATATATATATAAATACGAATGTAATGTATGGGGTAATTCTAACAGTCATATACGGCATGCTCTTTTTCATTTATTCTTGTTATTTATTATTGTTTTCATTTATTGTCTTAGCAAAATAAAATTCAGTTAGTAATATAATTAGTATTTCTTTACAGTTATATATATATATATATATATATATATATATATATATATATATATATATATATATATATATATATATATATATAAATACGAATATAATGTATAGGGTATATATATATATATATATATATATATACATTACCACAATAATATCAAGTTTTTACATTTTCACATTTATTTAATTTTATGTTTAAATTAATCTGTAAGTTAATATGATTAACATTTATACATTTATTCTCAGCTTAAGTTAATCTATCTGATATTTTTATATACTTTTTAACTTAACACAGGTTTACGATTTTCTGCAAATAAAAGAATTTTTTTTTATCATACAGTTCTATATTCTATACCATACACTGTGAAATAGAATATAAATGGAATATTTTATATAGTTTTATTCTATGTATTGTTATATATTCTATGTATTGCTATATAAGAGGGCTGCGGATCAGGAACCGCGGAGTCGCAAGGTTTGGGATGCACACAAGCCCGGAGTAGGAGAAATGAAAATTTTTTGGTTGGAGTCGGAGTCGGAGCCGGAGTCGGAGCCGGAGCCGGAGCCGGTGCCTGTGCCGGAGTTGGGTATTTTAAAATAATGAACCGATAGACGGAGTTCGAATTGGCAAACAAATTCCGGTTCCACAGCCCTGTTATATACAACAATAATACTTACACTCAAAGACGCAAAATTTAATTATATATTTTCATGTATGTATACTGTATACATCGAGTAACAGACTACATCATCAATTTGCATAAATATACTTGGTGGATACAACACCAAATTTCGCTTCGTAGATTACAAATCTTCAGGTTTAAGACTAATTCCATTGTGTTGATCTATTAGACGTAAAAATGAGACAAAATGGCTGTCTCTAAGAACTCTTTTATTATAGGGCTGCTTTTATTCCGCGTGAAATAGCAATCTCATTTACATTGTTTATTCTACGCTTATATATATATATATATATATATATATATATATATATATATATATATATATATATATATATATATATATATATATATATATATATATATATATTATATTATATTATATTATATAACAAATTAGCACCTCACAAATGTTGATATGGATGTGACTGATAAATACATATGTATATATGTAGTATAATATAATAATAACCTGTATATAATAACATATACATAATATATACATAACATAACCCAGCAACAACCAACTAGCAATATATATATGTTTAAATATATATATATAAACTTAGCTAGTATAATAATAATAGCATATATAATATAATATATATATATATATATATATATATTTAAGAAATATATATATATATAATAATATATATATATATATATATAATATATATATAATATAGAAATATATAGCATATATATATATATATATAACTTATATATATACTCTATATATATATATATACATGCTTATATATGAGAAGGTTGGAAAAAACTCGGGTTGGAGCACAAAAAAAAAAAACAGCCCATTGGATTTTTTGGGTTTTTTGGGTTTTATTTGCCTTTTTTGAGCTTTTCTAAAATTTCTATTTTTGAGGAAAAAATAAATGGTCAATAATTGTGTTTGTTTTTTGTAATGTCATTTCAGTATTATTTGACCAATAAATTAATAAATAGGTAACAAAATTTCAAATTAAACAATAAATTTGGTAACAGACATTGTCCAATTCAAATTGCTGAATGAATGTCATTGAATAATTGGTGAAACTTGTAAAGGTAAATGGTATTGCTATTGTTGCAGGTTATTGATAGTAATGGCATAACAGGACTACCTTAAGTAAAGTAATTAAGTAATATATTTAAATTTATATTATTTAAATTTTGACCATTGTCGCCATCATAATCTGAGGCTCTGGGAAGTTAGTAAGTTAGCTGCTAATAGTTCAGTAATTGTTAAGTGTTACCTAAAAACTAGGCAGGCTTGCACTGGATATCTCCCCAAGGAGCTGCCCACCAACTCACCAGGTCTGGGTTTTTATCAGGGTTGGAAAAAAAAATCCGGGGTTGGACCAAATAACGAGCCCAGTGTTTTTTTTTTTTTTTTTTTGTTGTTGTTTTTTTTTAAATTTTTGGTTGTTATCTAGAAACCAAGCAGGCTTGCACAGGATACCTTTCCAAGGAGCTGCCCACCAACCCACCAGGTCTGGGTTTTTATAGTAAAACCCAGGTAAACCACCAGGTCTGGGTTTTTATGGTAAAACCGGAAAAGGGAGATTTGAAAAATACCGTATATGGATTTGAGGTCACTACATTCACTGTAAAAAAAGACACTAGAAATTATATATATTTTTAATTTATATATATATATATATATATATATATATATATATATATAATATATATATATATATATATATATATAACGCCAACCATATAATAATATTAACTATATATATATATATGTAACTATAATAATATATAATAACAATAATGTAATAAATATAATATACAGTAATAATATATATATATGTATGTATAATAATATAATATAATAACAATAATATATATATAATAATATATATATATACACTATACTGTATATGTAATAACCAATATGTATACGTAATAACTCAATAATATATATATGTATATATAAATCTATAATTTCAATATGTAATAATAATAATAATAATATATAATAATATGCATAGTATATATATATTTCATACGCGCGGAAATATAACTCTATCTTCTCTAAATGCTATATATATATATACTTATATATATATATATATACTTTATGCTATATATATATATTCGATAAGATTTTCGTGATTATAGGTAGTTATTCTGCTCGATTAATTATAATTGTAAGGATATATAAATATCTAAGACAGGTTAGACAGTTAGATAGTTACTAGTGTGAAATAAAATTGGAAAGTGTAATTCATTCACTAACTTAATTCAATCCAACGTTACAAATTAGTTTTATATTTAATTGCGTACTATATAACTTTATAAAATAATGGAAAATCAAAATATATTCTAGTAAATTTATAACCAGAGAGGAAAGAATTTTTACTTTTTTATTCACTAAAGAGTTTATTTAGTAATTTTAATAATGGAATCTAGTTATTATCTTCTAGTCCAGTGATAAAATTTACAGATACATTCATTTGTACTTTTTTTGTATTAAATTAAAAAAAATTTTAATTCTCATTTATTTCAAATATTTAAAAGGTATATCAGTGAAAATCTTGAATAAAATGCAAATAGGTTCACTAATAATGAAACATAATATAGTTGCTATTGTTTCATATTAATAATTTTTAAAAATCTCTCAAATTGTTGAAAAAAATAGATAATTATATATATATATATATATATATATATATATATATATATTAATAATAACAGACATAACTTGTAATATATGTAACAACAGCCAACAACCTTCTTATCATCTTCAACTGCTGTATATATATGTAGCCCAGCCATGTAACTAATAGCCAACATAATAATATGTTTGTATTTAATAATAATATATATGTAATAATAATAATAATAATAATATAATATATATATGTATATGTAACAATATGTAATAACCAATAACATATGTATATCTATATACATACTCATATATAGCAATAATTTAATAATACTAAATATAATAATATTATATATGTAATAATAATAATATATATATATATATATATATATTTATATATATATATATGTAATATATATAAATAATATATATGCCCATATATATATATAATAATATATATGTATATATATATAATATGTATATACAATAATATATATGTAATAATATAACCAATATATATAATAGCCAACTTATATATATATTTACTCTTCAGCATATATAGCAATAACGTATATACCATATATATATATATATATATATATATATATATATATAACATAATGTATATATATAATATATTATATATATATATATATATATAGCATACTTATTAATCTGCTGCTCATATATATAGTATATATATATATATATATATAAAACCACGGTTTGTGTTTATCAGATTGGACGTTTTTAGGAGGATTTTGCAGTTTTTTAGCGGGGTTTAATGCAAATCTGATATATATATATATATATATATATATATATATATAACACTGTAATAACTATTACTTAATATATATATATATATATATATATATATATATATATATACAATATATATATACAATATATATTTATGTAAACATATATATATATATATATATATATATATATATATATATAGCATATATAGCTGCTCTTCATGTATAATATGTATGTATGTATATATATATTAATATATATGTATATCGCGCTATATATAACCATGGCATATATACTATACCATAATATGCTAATATTCCAATAGCTAATATGTAATATATATAGCCTTGTAACCATATAACAGCAATAATATGTAGTAATGTAATAAAGTAATAATATATAATAATAATAATAATATATATGTAAATAACTAATATAATATATATATATGTATATATATATATACCAATATAATATATAATATATATGTATATGCAATATATGTATATACAATATATATATATACATGTGATATATATATATAATATATATAATATATATATATATATATATATATATATATATATAACTTAATATATATATATATATGTATAACATATATATATATATACACAAATATATATATATATAATATATAATAACAAATATATATGCTATAATAATATAATATGTATGTATAGTAGCCAATAGCCAATAATATAACCAGTAGCATATGTGCATGGAAATATATGTATATGTATATGCTAACTTAACAACTCATACTCCATAATATATATATAGCAGCCTTGTATATATAATAGCTAACAACCAACTATCACTTTAACAATAACCTTGTAGCCATATATATATGTGTATGAAATGCATATAATACATAGCAACTATATGTAGCCATATGCTTTATAACATATATATATATATAGCATAACAATATAGCATAATAACATGCGCTGCTGCTAACAGCCCAATATGTATGGCAGCAGCCAACAATAGCACTCTATATAATATGTTTGCCTCATATATAACCTTAGCCAGCCCACATAGCATATATATATATATATATATACTACTATATAATATAGCTGCTGTATAGCAATAGCAGCAACCCAGCAGCAATAGCCAGTAACAACAGCACAACCAGCTGTGGCCAGCTTGTAGCAACGCTGCGCCGCCAATGTATGTAGTATGTATGGCGCCTTGTAGCTCTCTGCTTTTAGCAACAACGCCAACCAGCAATAGCCAGCCATATGCCATGTAGTAACCATAACTCTTAATAATAATATATATATATGTATAATATATAATATATATATTTATATATCAATATATATATATATACAGTAACGTAACATGTAGCATAACTTCGCTGCTGCTCGCTGCTTAACCAGCTGCTGCTGTAACCATATAACCAGTAACAATATGTAATATTGGCATATATATGTATATGCCATACCATATACCCTTATATAACAACATAACTTAACATAGCAACAACAGCAACCTTATAACACCATATATATCATGCCATTTGTATATGCTCATAATAACTTAATATATTTATATGTATTTATATATTTATTATAGCCTTGTATGCCTTGTAGTATAGCAACGCCAGTAGCGCCAACAACCCAACGCACTAGTATATGCTGCTTGCCACGCAGCCATGTATACTGCTGTGCTGTATATGTATGTTGCTGCTGCAACCCAACCAATAATATATACGGCATAATATAACGCTCATAAACTCTTTCTGCACCAATAACAACTGTAACCCAATAATATAGCCTTAACCTTGTATGTATATATACGTAATAACTTAATATAATAATAACATAGTATATATGTAATAACTAATAATAACCATATATATCACCAGCATATGTAGCATAATATGTGTATATATATATATGTATATATATTTATATATACTATGTCCCAGCATATATAGTAATAATAACAACCTTTCTTTGCTGCTGGCACCAACAACAGCCAGCATCAACATGTATTAGTATGTATATGTATATATGCTCACTGTATAACTGTAACCAACCATGTATACTAGCCAATAATAACATATATATATATATATTAGTGTTGCACCAGTACACCTAAATTTTGGTCCGATATAAATACCGATACAAAATACTGCAATTTTTTTCCAAACCGATACCATTACCAATTACGCGTCTTACGATACTGATACAATACTTTTATCCATATATATATATATATATACTTTATATATATATATATATATATATATATATACTTATATATACTTATTACATATATACTCATATATATATACTAACTATTTATATATATATATATATATATATATATATATAATATATATATATATATATATATATAGTATAACCCTTCTCTATCACCCTAACTTTGCTGCTATAATATATACCATATCTTATATATATATATATATACTCATATACTTACGATTGTCCGGCGGCACTCACGGGCAGGAGCCTATATTCAGGAGAGTGTAGGCCTCAAAAAGTTCGCACCAACTAACGTAAATTGCACAGATTATGAGCACAGCTACGCAGACGTTAAAGTGAGGAGATTAAATTCAGCAATAAACACAGAAGATGGAAGAATTCTACAGAACAGAATTTGGCGGAAAGAGGAAGCACCGCAGCGAACGCTTCGGTTACTAATATTATACAAAACTCATGCTCAGATAGGCACCCGCATGACCGGGGGCGTCGTAAAGGTAGGCCGGCGCCCAGTGATAAATTCAGCACCAGCACCTGCTGCGGTGCCTTTACTGAAAAAAGGGCCAGAGGCAAACAGCATCATTACCACCAAAAATGGGGTCAAGTGGTGGGATTGGAGACAGTTTACTAGTTACCCTGCTTAATCTCAGTATTTAATATCAAGCCAGAAGATCACCATCTTTGGAATTCAGGCATTGCCAGATCAGTTACTCAGCTGTAAGGGTGGTTGAAGACCACCATTATAATGAAGTAAAACAATTACAAGTCTCGCAGGTCTAAACAAGGACTCCCAAGTTTCTTTTGCAGAAGGGCTAACTCTAGCAGCCGCTAGAGTGTATAGAGTTCAAGACGTTTGTTTATGTTAAAAGACCGGATAATTTATATTGTCAACAGGAGAGACGAGAACCGTCGAAAAGAGGAGTGAAAGCTAGAAGGTTGCCTTAGGAGATTTGGCAAAGTTGAATTGTTAAAAATTGAATTCACAAGGTTGGGAACGACCCATCCGGAAATTCAGCTCAGATCAGCGAGAATAGAATCAGGAAGATTAAGACGAGAGGCAAATTAAGTAAAAGAGGGAGCAGAAGTGAAATGAGTTGAAGAATGAGGTGATCGAGTCATCGGCATATGGGTGAGGATAGGTTAAGATGTGGTGGGGATCATTCTAGAAAAGTAGAATAAAGTAGAGAGATATGACAGAACTCTGAGGAACACCACTAATGACAGTAAAGAAAGAAGTTACTATCAATAACAGCTGATATTTGAAGTGATTTGAAACTAGACATAAGTAGAGAGTAAAAATGAGGAGAAAAGCAAAGGATTGGGACGGAAACAGTGGCGCATGTCATACCAGGTCAAATGCTTTGGATCTTTTCAAGCGCCACCACGCAAGATCTCCCCGTAGTTCCGAAGAGCGGAAAACCATAAATCAATGGTAAAAATAGGAGAAGGGAATTAGCCATCCTGGTAGACCTCAAGGGGCTAAGCCGTGGCGATCGGATAGAAGTGAATGATTAGATCATCTGAATGAAGTTAGAAGAGGTTCAAAGGATCTTAGATATAGAATACCAAGTAAGAAAAACATGGGGCCGATAGTTGAAAGGATCAAAGAACGGCTTCCTTTTTCTTCGGAATAGGTTGGACACATGCGTGCTTCCAACACTGAGGAAAGTGTTAGCATTGAGACATAGAGAATAGTATAGTTGAACGAGGGCGGGGTTGGCACACCGGGCTCCCACTCCCTCGGGCTTAGGGAGGGAACATATGGGGCCTTCTAACATTCTAGATTTAAGCCGCCCACCTGATCAGGCCATAATCAGAGGCAGGCACCCAAGTGCCGGAGGAGGAGGAAGAATGCCCGCCAATTCCAGGGTTGATTGGAAAATAATTTTGTGAGATTGTAGATAGTTGGAAAGAAATTTGCCACAATGGACTTATGGGATCAGTAAGAAGGAGAAGAACTTGTGAATTGTGAGGAACCAGTTTGTCATTAGGCTTATATGCTGCATATGTGACCTTGCATAACCTAATTTCTTCTCTCATACTCTCAGTATAGTATACATATCTTATATCATATATATATATATATACTATATATATATATATATATACTTTATATATACTATATATATATATATATATATATATATTATTTTTCTATATATATATATATATATACTTTATATATATATATATATCTTTTACTTATCTTTATATATACCATATATATATCATCATATATATTTCTATATATACTTTATATATATATCTCTACTATATATATATATATTATATTCATATCTTTATATATATACTTATATATAAAAATATATATAACCTATATGTATCATCAATATCTCTTACTATTGCTTGTATATATACCTCTCTTATATATATATATATATCATGTATATATATATATCTCATATATTTATATATATATATATATTATATATGCATATATCTACTCTATCTCTCCTTCTACTGTCATTATTTTGGATGTTTTAGTTTTTGGCATTTGTACCTTTTGGCTTCATTAAAGAAGCTCACTTTTAACAGGTTTTGCTTACAATTTTGATGCAAGAATGAGCCATAGTTTCTTCTTGAGAAGATTACACTGTTTACAATAATAGGGAATCAAACTGTTGTGGTGGGCATCAGTTTGGAATAGACAAATAAACCTATTTAAATGGTTTTGTATTACAAACATCAGTGATCAACTATTATTAGTGATGGGTTTATCATTTGGAAAATATTTAAGTTTATTTTATTGAATGACTGTTATAATTAAAGCTTGGAGCATACCATATATATTACTTGTTACATTTTATGTATAATCTAAATTTGACATTAGTGTATAGTTTGACAAATACAGATATAAAACTCAAGCATTTCTTGGTTTCTAGTAGCACAAATGCAAAAACGAAACTAATTTGCAATGAAGGCACTGGTTACATTTTCTGCACCTAATACGTAGGAAAATGCTCGAGTTTGCATTCAATTTAGTGAAACTTAGGACAAATCGTAGGAAATACCGTTTAAGTTAGTAACTACAAAATATGGAAATAACAACTATCATTTGTTTGGGCCCGTTTGGCCAAATGAGTCAATTTCATTAAAAATCAGCTTTAATACAGAATTTTCTTCCCGATGAGTGAGCTGCGTGCAACTATTATTTTGTGTTTGTGTGCTGATCATTACTATTCAGACTCCCTCTGAAATAATTGTTGTTTCATCAAAACAAAAAGTGGCTGTAAAATAGATCAATTTGAAATTAAGTGCTTAAAACTGTCAACATAATCTTACCAACGCTTTCGCACAAGCCTGATAAAAGTGAAACAGTCTAGTCCAGGTAGATCAGGAAATTGTCAGGATAAGTTGTGGATATATGTTCACCAAAGATTCAGAAACTTTCAACGGCTGTTTTGCTGAAAGCCACGCATTTTCGAATTCAGTAAAAACATGATGCGGTTGGTTCTAAGCAAAACTCTAGTTTTTTTAATTGCTCATTGTACTTTATAGCATTTTGAGAAAACAACTGCAATTAAAATTTTTATACAAAATATTAGGCGTTTTCCTTCATTTTTACCACGTAAGTATCACTACAAAATATTTGTGATAATAAAGTAACTTTTTATTTTCTTGCAAGAAAAATTAAATTTGTTTTAAGTTTTGGCAACACTTTCACTTGAAAAGTACAGTTTTTGCAATAAAGTATAAAACTAATTTTTAACATTGGATTGAAGTACTATAATTACATATATATATATATATATATATATATGCCTGCTTGTATGCGTGCTTGACAACATATAACCTTATATATATAACATATATATATATATATATATATAGCATAACAACATATATATATATATATATATATATATATATATCGGAAACTGAGCGTTGCGCCACCGGGTTGCGCCTATGCGCCTATGGCGCACCATCAATTCGTAGGCTGATATTAAGTGAAAATTTTTAAAAAAAGATAAGGATAACAAGGCGCACGGCCAGTTCTCGCTCCTATAGCGCAACGCCATGAACTTAAAGACAGAAAAAACATTTTACCATAAAAGTTAGAACTTGTATCATTCTAAAAACCAAGTGTAAAACTTATATATATACAGAGTATATATATATATATATAACTATATATAATATAATATATATATATATATATATATATATATATATATATATATATATATATATATATCTTACCTCTTTATATATATATATCACTATATATATATATGTATATATCATTCTAAAACCAGTGTAAAACTTTTATATATACGGTATATATAATATATATATATATATGGCAACATAGCATATACTGTAGCAGCAATACTGTATAATAACCATATAGCCCAATAGCCAGCCAGCCAGCCCAGCAATAACCAGCGCCCAGCAGCTGCCGCCAGCCAGCAGCTAATATATTAACTTAGTAACCTTAGTATATACATATATGGCATACCGCCACTGCATGCCAGCTGAAAGTTCAGTGCTACTAACTAGAATGAGGTGCAACTATGGCTCAGAAAATTTTCAACTTCTTCAGCGCTCGTGCTGAGACCTCGGGGGGAAAACATGGACCACAAGGATATGAGGAGGAAGGGGACGTGTAGATATTAGTTTAGTACGGTTTTTTAATTACAAAAATTAATAAATGTGTTTTTCTTCCTTATAAAAAGCATGCTTTTTATTATCGCACTAAAAGTTTACTTTGCAAATAAATTGGCGGCAGCCGGCCAAAGCCTCGCGGGCGCAGGCGAATAGGCGCTGAGTGTGACCCCAAAAAATATAGGCGCATAGGCGCAGAGCAAGGGATCCGGCGGCATGGGCGCATGGGAGGCGCGAGAGCGCACTCAAAAGAGTATAGGCGCGCCTTGAATACGATATATATATATATATATATATATATATATATGCTATATATATATATATATGTA
>JABUQX010073087.1:37500-42500 GCA_015478945.1 Trachelipus rathkii
AATAATATAATATATATATATATATATGTAACATAATATATATATATATACATGTATAATATATTAGCAATAACCTTCATAATATGGCATAATATATATATATATGCCATAATATAATATATCAACAACCAACAACATATAGCTTATATAATAGCCTGTATATGTATATATATGTATAATATATATATATAATATATATATACTATATTTACAACAAATAATAATAATATATGCTCATATCTTCATAATATAGTAATAACCTTAGCCCAGTAGCTGTATTATAACACTGCCCATAATATGTATGTAGTAACCCATGTAACCATGTAGCCACCAACCAATAACCCAGCCAGCAGCCAATAGCCAGCCAACCAGCAACATATATGCCAGCCAATAGCCATTATTGTATAGTAACCATAATATGTATATATTATACTTTATACATATATTATATATGTATATTAATAATATATATAAAATGAAATGTACTCCAATACATATATATAATAATATATATGTAATAGCCAGCAGCCTTGCAATTACATATATATAAATATATATATATATATATATATATATATATATATATATATATATATATATATATATATATATATATATATATATTTAAAGTTAAAAATATTTTAGTTATAAAGTTATTCATATATCTCGTAATATTGATTTGCTTCAATTTAATCCAAGACATATATATTTATTCAAATATTTATTTAGTTAAGTATTTAATACCATTGACAATTATATATTACAGAAGCTCTACTTTTGGTAGGAGTGAAGTGTGCCCTGGTCTCTAAAACAAATTGCGCAACAAGACAAATGAAGAAATAACATATTTTAAGTTATAGAAGGAATTGAAATTAACCCTGGTAACCCTTTTAGGATTTGGAGAAGGGAACCCCTTGCCTGAAGCTTTAATTTCAACCGTAAACTGTGGATGTAAGAGCGTCGTATATCTAATCTTAATAATATTGAGGATTTAAATCCAGAAACTCCGGACAGATGTTTAGGTGATTACGGATGTTCCTCCAAATAACCTAATATTTCAGTTCGGAGCCGGTGGCCAGATTTTACGAGGATGTTCTGCGGATAAATTTGGAACATCCATAACTACTGGAAACATTTTTAATAGCTCATGAATACATCAAATAATTATTTTTTTACTTTATGAATCACTTAATATCACTCTATGGTAATTTATTTTGTCACCTCTTGTTAAAGAGACTTCATAGACCTACAGGAGCCCCTCTCAAAGTTGGTGAAAACAGATCCCACACACAAACAAGGGGTGACGTTTTTCGATACATCGATACACGAGGTTTAGATGTGTGAAAGCAAAATAATTGGAGAACGTAGGATGTTGTTAAGAAATTATAATGGTATACTTATTTTTGCCAATAGGAATTAGAATCCTTTGAAATCAAGCACCACAGTTATTAGATTTTGAAGAAATTGGGTCTTATGAGGTTGATATACGTTTAATATTTATTTGTGTATTTCTTTAGTTAGATAGATAAATATACACCAGAGAAATTGCAATATATATATATATATCCAATAACTATGCTAGCATATATATATATAATAATATATATAATATAATATATATAATATATATATATACTATATATAGCATATATATATATATATGTAGCAGCAACAACAGCCTTAACAACAACCAACTTAATAATAATATGTATAATAACGCAATATAATATATATATATACTAAAGGGTCGAGGGTGTAAATAGTTGAACTTTAAAGATCAAATAAAATGGGAATTTTCTTGAATTTATGCTTCAAAACTTTCATTCATTGAAACTTATTTGAAATTTTCAGTATTGATGCAGAGAAAAATAAAGAAAAACATAAAAAAAGACCAAAGGCCAAAATTTTTTGTTTTTTTTTTGTTTTTAAAATTACTTTTTCATATATATCAAGTCTTTTTAAGGTATTTAGCATTAAAATACAGTAAATAATATGTTAAAAGAGGTATGCAATATATAAAGTAGATTTTATTACTAAGTAAAGTTTTATTTATTTGTTGGCTCTGGGGCATATAGTATTACATTTCACATGATCTGATTATTATTATTATTATTTATTGTGTGTGTGTGTGTGTATAGTAACCTTATATATATATATATATATATATATATAACAACACTATGCTATATATATATATATATATATATATATATATATATATATATATATGCTATAACATATCTTTGCTGCTCGCTATATGCTATATCAAATTCTTCATCTACCTTTCTCCCCAAGACTACAATTGGTAAAGGTGCGTGAAGCATCGGAAAAGAAAAGCTGTAGTAGAAGAATATGACAAAGTCGAAAAGAAAGTCCAGCCTTACCCTTCCCCCCCTCTGTACCATTACTTAGTAAGGACTCGTCACAGTCAGAAAAATCCACCCTATAGCTTCACGGGACTGCAACGGACCCTCACTATGGTAAATCGTCAGGGTGTAGTGTTCATCCCTTGGCCCAGGTGGGCCTGACCACTCCCACCCCCTCACAAGCCGCCATTCTCTCCTGGCCATGCCTTTATTCTCGCCTCTGCCAAACTCACATTTCTGACTCCTTCAGACGTTCGTTTACTGACTCAATCCACTTTCATAATTCTTCCAGCCGGTCGGTTTCCAACTTTTCGCCACTATACATCCGCTTAAAAACCGACTATCAATCATCATTCCCGTGACCAAACCATCTCAACATATTTTCATTTATTCTCTCGTTTGCCCATTTCTTCACACCACACAACTCTCTATTATGTTCATTCTCATTTTATCAATTCTTCTCACACCTAGCATGCCCCAAAGATTGTCCATCAAACACATTGAACTTTGAATCTATACTTCTTATTCAGACCATGGTCTCACTACTATACATGCCCACAGGTAAACATAGCGTCATGTAAGACCCTTGCACTCTAAAGACTTAGTCCCTATACATTCACCAACGATTTTAATTGCACCAGCCACCACCTTCCTGGCACCAACATATACCTTAAATATTTAAAAAACTCAGACACTTGTTCCAGCTACATTCACCATCTAACTTCACACCGGGGACTGTCCTCACTCACAACCATAACCCCCTTCTTATCTACGTTTACTTTCAAACCCCTCCTTTTACACCTGCCAAATCTGCTACCAATTCTCAAACTCTTCAAAATTCATACACAAAACCAAATAATCACATATAATAGATGGGGCACCCTCCACTCATCTCCATCATTCTTACACCATTCCTGTCACTAATTTCAATTCTTTCATAACACCATCCATATACAAATGGAATGACCAAGGGAGACATAACACAACCTGCCTCTCCGCTATTAATACTAAAACAATCACTTTTGACACCATTTATTCTTACGCCTCACTATATCGTCATAGATTCTTTTGATTCCATTCAAGAAGCCTCAACACTATATATCACTAACACCTGCCATAGGAGGCTTCCCTATTAACCCTATCCAACACCCCTGTTGCAAATCCATAAAGCTTAAATACAAAATTTATTCTTCTTTACTCAATTTCTCTATCATTTGCTTCAAAAGAATCTGATCCACACATCACCCTCTACTACTCCTAGACTTTTGTTTCTTCACTAATCAGGAAGTCCCTTCAGTCACTCGGCGCACTCTTTTTCAACCACAATACCAACATATCTTCCCTATAACTCAATAAACTAATTCCCTTATAATTTCTGCAGTTCCCTTTGTCTCCTTTACCCTTATATAAGGGGTACTATTACTGCTACTCTTCTTCAATCCCTCGGAACTATACCTGTAAACGCTTTATTACACAACTTCAAGATCAAATCAATCAGAAACTTTTACTCCGTTCTTGATCATTTCACCAGTAATTTCATCTATACCTGCAGATTTACCATTCTTCCAACTTTCTCCCACTCTACCCATTTCCTCTTCTTTGTTAATATCATTCCAAAAATACCTATTCCTTCTTGCACCATCAAACCCACACACAGTCACTATCATCTCTTCATTACTGCCAATATTATACAGATTTTCGAAGTGTTCTTTCCACACTCCCCTCATCCATTTCATCAGTTACAAAACCATCCTATTCATTATTCTGAGCAGGTTGCTCCCCTTATTCTAATTTTTAACCTTCGCGCTTCCTTCCAGAAAGAGCTTCCTATTCCCCTAGTATGTCCCCATTCATCCTCGTTCCAAACTGTTCTTTTCTCTTATGTACGCATCTTTTAGCATTTCTTTTTCCTCCTTATATATAATTCCAAGCATCTTTCTTTTGAAACTTCATGATTTGCTATTTAAAATAGTATTTGCTTTTACTTTTATTGCATTGTCTCTTCATTCCACCACTCACTGTTCGCATTCTTACTTCCTACTTTAGCATCCACACTTTACTTCTTTTGCACTGCTAACAATTGCTTCAGATTTATTTAGTTTCAGCTTGTTCACATTCAACTGATTTTACTTGCGTGCGTTCTTACATACTTATCTATATTACCTTGTTCTTAAACTTCTCACTCTTAATTTTACCTTCCTTCCGTATCACCTTCCTCTCCATCAGAGTCCCACTTAATTTTTACATAGAACAACATAATGATCCGATAATCCCATTTCTAAACACCTCTCTGATTTAACATCCAACATATACTTCAACATCTCCTTCTTCACAACAACACACAAAATCAATTAGACTTTTCACTTCCATTACCATCTCTACCTACACCAACTCTAGTATACTTATGGATACTCTTGTGTTTAAAGAAAGTATTACTTACACACACCTCTCTCCTCACAGAAATCCATCACCTTCCTACCATTCTCATTTTCTCCTGACACCCTAAAACCACCTCGTTATACCATCCTTTTTTTTGATCATATATATATATATACCTATATATGTAGCCAGTATGTAGCAGTAGCCAGCCAGTAGCAGCCAGCCACATGTAGTAGCCTTGTATGTATGTACCAT
>JABUQX010073087.1:47500-55000 GCA_015478945.1 Trachelipus rathkii
TTAATAATAATAATAACCATATATATATATATTTATTTTCCCAATATATATAATATATATATATATATATATATATAATATATATATAACATATATGTATAATATATATATATATATGGGAATGCATCCAGGGGTTCAGGGGGTTTGAAACCCCCCGGGAAAATTTGTTATCTAACTTAAAATTTTATTGAATTAAATCTCTTTAATTTTAATTTATTAGAATAATAAAAATATAATAACAAAAAAAAAAAAGTATATATTAATAAAAATAAGGAAAACATTTATAGTTCGTGAATATTTGCTTAGGTTTAATGGCTGTTGGCTCAAAAGGAGAATCTCTAACGAAGGCAATGCTTCGAAGGTTGAAATAAATAGTGACTTTTCTGATTGGACAGCGACATGATGGTGGAGCAGCAAAGAAGAAATGTTTTTTTATATAAAGTGTTCAAAGCAATCAGGGAAATATACAGCACCTTGCTTGTTTCGGTGGTGTTGAGATTCATATGGAGTAGGCTTGCATTCGAAACTTTATTAGCACAATGAAAAACAACTGGGCATTATTTAAGTTTTTAAAGACGAAAACATTTTTAAAAAATCTTTCGTATTTTCTTTTGTTGTAGTAACCAGCGCGAGAGTATCTCGTAAGTTGTATCGATATGTGAACGATAAGTTCTGATGTATTAGAATTACTTCACTTGACACAGGCTTCAATTCCACAAAGAGTACATTACCCACTTCCCGAGTAAATGACTTTATATTAAAATGCATTTGGGCTCGTCGAGGTGTGTGGAAACTCCTGGTCTAAAGTTACTGTATTTCAAATGGGTATTTTTTTCATTACGAATTAGTTGTAGTGATCCCGTTCAACACTTCGACTTTTATTCCAACCTACATAAAAATGCTGTAATCAGTGGAACATACCTCAAAAAATGTCCTAGCGGATGATGCAAATGCTTAATTTTTTTCCCTCATTGGAGCTGCAATTTCACCTTTCAAAGTTCGGCATAAATTGAGAAGCGCTCTTAAAATCTCTTTGCTCTGGGAAAACAACACAATCATGGAGGTTCACAAAGCAGACAGAAAGTTTTAAAATGTTTGTGAAGTTTGCTTCATCACTAATTCTCCATACCTTATCAAATGTGAGAGGATCATTCTGAAATTCTAAAACGTCACAAGTTAAAAAAAAATTTGAATCAAAGCATCATCAAACAAATTTCAGGATAAAATATAGTTAGCAAACTAACACTAAAAAGTTTCATCTAAAGTAGATCCACCGAAAACTACATCTTGCTCAACACCAAGAACAATTGTTGAACCCGTTTTAATTTCACTTGGCTCCTTTCTTTGAATTGTAGATCGATCTCTTCACAAGAAAAAGGGAATGATCTAGAGGAGGCAATACTACGAAAGTTGAAATAAATAGTGACGTTCTGATTGGCCAAAAACATGGTGGTGGGGCAGCATCAATGAAGAAAGATTTTAGAAAGAAGTGTTTTTAAGCAGTCGAAAATATACAGCGGCATTGTACATTCCTTGCTATTGAGATTCATGTACTATACTTTATTGGCACAGTGAAAACAACTGGGCACTATTTTAGTTTACCAAGGTAGAAACTATTCTATTACAAAAAAATAGGAAAAATTTTCCAACAGAAAGGTAAATGGACAAACCTAACACGAATATGGGAAATAAGGTCGGTGGAAAGTTACGATGGATGGTACAGTTTAGAGAAGTTTCTAAAACAATTGCTGAAGCTTTTGGGGAGCATGAGATGGATCAAGATGTTGAACCTTCTTCAATATCCTTAAATATTTTTGAAGCAACTGACCTTTTAATCAAAATAGTCAATTTGATGTGTGATTCTAAAGATTTTGAAATTTTTTTAAAAATTGTGAAAGTCGCAAAGTTGCAACATAATTTCTGCTTTCTCTTAATGAAGAAATAAGTATGCCCAGTGTCAGATTTTATGCAGGTTATAAGTAAACCAGCCAAGATAAAATGAGCTGAGAAGATGTGGCCTCTTTCCACATCTATCTTATCAATCTTATGTAAATTAAACATTGTTAAGAGATAACAACTCACATAATATTATTATGTGTTCAATAATTCAGAAAGTGCCAAGATGCATGACGAGGCACTCCCTTGTTTTTGAAAGATTAAACTATAACATAGTGTCACTATAAAAACAATATTAACAATATATTAACTGAAAATATCTGTTTAATAATTATAATAACAAGTGATTGATAGGTAAAGTAAAGTACAAATTCTTTTTATAATTTTGTTTTATTAATAATGCTAATCAAAAAACTAATAAACAACTATCAGTTTAATTATTACAATGGTCGTAAGAGATTTGTTTGTTCTTACGAACCACACACACACACACACACACACACACACACACACACACACACACACACACACACACACACACACACACACACACACACACACACACACACACATATATATACACCCACATTACACACACACACACAGAAACACACACACACACACACACACACATATATATATATATATATATATATATATATATATATATATATATATATATATATATATATATATATATATATATATATATATATATGGACATTTATAAGATGTTGACTCCATTTATATGGGGGAAATTTTCGATAAGAAAAACAACGAATTTCGGGCCTTTTCTTTATTGCTGCAATTTCTATTATTTATTAGCGTTATTTGCATTTTTAATTTTTAAGAAATTAACAAAGATTTTTATTATTATTATTATTATTATTATTATTATTATTATTATTATTATTATTATTATTATTATTATTATTATTATTATTATTATTATTATTATTATTATTATTATTATTATTATTTAATAGGAATTTAATTTTTTTTCTAAGTTCTTTCATTTTTATTATTTGATTTTCGATTATTATTATAATTTATGGGTATTTTTATTTAAAAAAAACTCCCCCCCGGACCCGCGAGCTTGCGAGCGGGGGACGGGGGGGATGATATAGAGGGGGGGGGCCGAAGGCCCCACCCCGGATCAAAACATAAAATATATAAAAATATCAAATATCAATTTATTATTGTCAAGGTGTTTCTACAAACTTTACGTATACATTCATCAAATTTAAACTGAAATAAATAGCCTAAGCACGGCCTAAGCTACTCATTTTTATAAGACTATAGGTGTGAAGCACAAAAAAATATATGTCAATTTCTTTTTAATTTTTGTTAATATTAATTAAATTACATTTGAAAATCCAGTATTTACTAATGTATTTAACCTCAAATCATTGAAATTACGTTACATTTTTTATTGATTTTCGTTCCTGGAGTCAACATCTTATAAATAATATATATATATATATATATATATATATATATATATATATATATATATATATATATATATATATATATATATATATAGTTAGCAGCAGCAGCTATATATATATATATATATATATATATATATATATATTATGACAAACTTGTTTGCTGCATTTATCCTTGGAAATGTCATTAAAACAATAACAGGACAAAGACGTAAATTTTAATCCAGATAATAAATCTCGTTATAATGAGGATAATTGTTTGAATTTGTTGCAGGGAGTTTCTGGTTCTGACCGTTAATGAAATTAACACGCCAAAAGAATACAAGAGATCCAAAAATACGATCAAGGAACAATTAAAGTAAATTGATTTATGGGTGCCTGTAGGATGGGACAAGAGTGGAAACTTACTCATGCCTAGAAAATGGGGGAAAAAATTGACTTTTGAAAAAACGAATTACAAACTTGGGGAGCATTCACTTAATTAGATAATTTAAAGAAAAATATTATGTTAAAACCTTTAAGAAGAATAGCAGCAATATTTCTTTTATTTTGTTTTTTTTAATTTATATTGATTCTAATTTATCATATTTTATTTGGTAAACATAAGAAATTCTCTTCGCAGCACTGCAAAGCTTCCTCATTATTCCTCGTCAAGCGTTGAACTTTATTCATATGGGTTTTTTAAGCCATCAGTCCAAAGTAGTTTTCTTGGTACTTTTATTATCTAATCTTTTACCAGGTACAATGGTTTTCATGAGAATTAAAGGAAAAATATGAAAATAGAATGGTATAGGAAAGTCGGGTAAAATACCGATAACTTATTAAATATTGCAGAATTGGTGAGACCAAATGTCAGTCAGCAATTTAATTCCACCAAAAAAAAAACCATTTTTTTTATAAAAAATAAAAAGGGCTAAATTGGTTTGAATAATGAAGAGTCCTATTTTTGTGCTACCCATGATTTGTCATTCTAATATATATATATATATATATATATATATATATATATAAGTTAGCATGTTGTTGAAAGGAGTGTATATATATATATAAGTATATATATATTAGTATATAGTATATATATATATATATATAAGGTTATTATAAAAGATTATAGAGTTATATATATATATATATATATATATATATAAGTATATTATTATTAATTCTATATATATATATATATATATTTATATATATATATATATAATATATATATATATATATATATATATATATATATATATATATATATATATATATATATATATATATATATATATATATTTACTTTTTTTATTCGCGAATGTGTAGGGGTGTATGAGAGTGTTAATGTTTTTTGACTTTAAGATTTTTCATATTTTACATATTTAATATAAATACGATTTTAGTTTTTTAACATTTACGGTTTTAAATATAGGTTTTAGTGTGTAAACAATTTTAACCTGATTTCACGATTTTGTTTGTTTTTTTCGCCTGTTTGTTTTTGTCTGTTGTTTGTTTTGTGGTGGATGTGTGTGCATGTAAGATGGCAGATTTACTAACATCCGTGGCTTGCAATCTAACTCTGCATCCGTGGAACACCACCTCTCTAACCCATCCGGGACCATCACCTCTCTAACTCTAGCCCTAACCTTTTGCTCCAGTCTGAGACCCGGATGGCTAGGAATTCATCCTCTAATTCGTTTAATATGTCCAACTATAACTTATTTCATAACTTCCGTCTGAAGGGTGGAGTATGTGCCTATGTAAACATAAACACTCCTGTAACACGTCTCGAGAATCTCGAATCTCCTAACTTCGATGTTCTGTGGCTTAAAATCTTTCTTCCTTCTACTACAATAATCTTGTGTTTCTGCTACTGTTCTCCTAACAGAACAGATTTTCACGCCTTTTTTGAATATCTTACTACTTCTCACGAGACTGTTATATCTTCTCATCCAAATACTGAGGTCCTCTATTTAGGGGATTTCAATGTACACAACACTGAATGGTTGGCGTCCTCTCATACTGATTTAGGTGGGGAGGAGGCCGAGTCATTCAGCATTCTCAACGATCTGGAGCAACTAATTAAAGAACCCAATATCATTCGGATCGTCCTTAACCAACAGAACACACATGACCTATGTTTCACCACTAGTCCTTCTCTCTATAAATACACAATCTTCGCTCCTATTGGTAAATCTGACCACAACCTTATATCTCTTAATTTAAATACTTTCTCTCCAACAGCTTCATCCTGCCCTACGCGTTTTTTTCTGGCACTTTGATCGGGCCGATTGGGGGGCCTTGCGTCGTTTCTACGCTAACTATAATTGGAATGACTGCTTTGACTCTGGTGACGCTCTCAGTTTCTGCCGATAGGTGGGAGCTGTAATCGTTGATGGATGAGCAGGTTCATATTCTTTCTTCGACTAAATCTTTCTCCCCATAATCCATGGTTCGATCGTGCGTGCTTGTTCTCTGGCCATTCAGGCTAGAGACAGTGCGTATCGGAAGTGGAAAACTTCTCGTTCTCCTATCACTCTTGCTAATTTTCCTTTAGCTAGAAATCAAAGCTGTAGGACATACCTACGACGAGCAAAGCGAGCTCATCAAACGAAAGTGCGCCAACCTCCTTGGTTCTCCTACTGACAAAACTTTCTGGCCACTTGCCAAAAAATCTTTAACAACTTCTGCAAATCTGCCTTTCCTCCTCTTATTCGATCTGATGGTTCTGTTGCTAATTCTCCAACTGAAAAGGCCAATCTCTTTGGTCTCCTATTTTTCTCTAACTCAACCCTGGACGATTCTGGCATTCCTCTTCCTCCTCCTTCTCCTCTCAGGTGTCCTATGCCTTTGCCTGTGATTACATTTAATCGGGTGCATGGACTCCTGAAATCTATGAACGTTAGGAAGGCTGGTGGCCCGGATGGCGTTCCTCCCCGAATTTTGAGGGAATGTGCTTCCGTGCTGACCCCGCCCCTCGTTCAACTATATTCTCTATCATCTATGTCTCAATACTAACAATTTCCCTTAGTTTTGGAAGCACGCACATGTCCAACCGATTCCGAAAAAAGCGCTCTGATCCCTCCAACTATCGCCCTATAGCCTCACTTGTATTCTATCTAAGGTCTTTGAAACCCTTCTCAACTCTCATTTCTTAGATCATCTGGAATCTCATTTTCACTTCTTTCCGATCGCCAGTACGGCTTTCGGCGCTCGAGGTCTACTTGCGATATATACTTTATCTTACTGATTTATGGCTTTCCGCCCTTGAACTACGGAAGACTTGCGTGGTGGCGCTTGACATATCCAAAGCATTTGACCGGGTATGACACGCGTCACTGCTCTCCAAGTTCTCTTCCTTTGGGTTTCCTCCTTCACTTTGCTTACTTATGTCTAGTTTTTTCTCAAATCGCTCAATGTCGGCTGTTGTTGTTAGGGGTAGTTTTCCTTCTTCTGTTAATTGTAAGTGTTCCGGTTCCGTCTTATCTCCTACTTTATTCTTACTTTTCATTAATAATGATCTTTCTCACCTGCACATCTAACTCTTATCCACTGCATGTTGGGGATGACTAATCTTTTATTCTTCAAACCACTTCACCCTGCTCCCTCTCTTTACTTAGAATTGCCTCTCGTCTTAATCTTTCTTTATTCTATTCTCGCTGATCTGGATAGATTTCCGGCAGGTTCATCTCTGCTAACTGTGATAAAATTAATTTTTTAAAAATCTCAACTTCTGCAAATCTCCTCTCTAAAACACCCTTCCAACTTCCTATCTCTTTCGACGTTCTCTCGTCTCTCCTGTTGACATTATAAACATCCTTGGCCTTAACATAAACAGAAAAAAATGTCTTGGAAACCCTCACATCACAACGGTTGCTAGGGCGGCCTCAAAGAAACTCGGGGTTCTGTTTAGAATGCGAGACTTTTTTTCCTCTTCTCAGTTACTCCAGTTATAAGGGCCTCATCCACTTTATGGGAGTACTGCTCTCATATTCGGGCTCTGGTTTGCACTCCGGCTTTTGGACAGCTAGGGTCGAGTCAAAGGCCAAAAGACTTATAAACTGTTCCGTACTTTCCACTTCACTTGACCCTCTATCTTTGCTTCGCGATGTTGGTGCTTTATCTCTTTTCTATAGGTACCGCAGCGGCTGGTGCTCTAGGAAACTTG
>JABUQX010073087.1:60000-67712 GCA_015478945.1 Trachelipus rathkii
GTAGAAAATAATAGCAATGCGGTTGGAGGCTTCTGATTGGCTTCTTAAATCACGTGATGCCGCGTTGGCGAAGTCGCGTTAGGAGTAGGGATGCCGATATATAAAAAAAATATCGATATATGGATATTTTAAAAAAATATCAATATATCGGGTTAAAAAAATATCGTGTATATATATATATATATATATATATATATATATATATATATATATATATATATATATATATATATAGAGATTATCTAATATATATATATATATATATATATATATATATATATATAACTATATTAACTCTTCTATATATACATATATAGAGAGAGAGAGCTTTCATTATGGAGTTTTCATCGAAAAAGTGCTCATCCCTCTTGCCCGCCGTGCGCCCTCTCGGCTCCTGCGCCCCCCCGCACCGCGGGGCTTGCGGGGGCGTTATTTACGCCACTGATATATATATATATATATATATATATATATATATATATATATATATATATATATATATATATATATATATATATATATATATATATATATATCGAAGTGTCAGAATGAGTTGGGAGGAGTTATTTCTTTTCTCTTCCACTTCACGAGTTGTTGTCACCAATTCTGTATTCCCCGGGTTTGCAGGCGGAAGAGCTCGGCCTCTTTGATGGCGGAAAAGCTAGACCTCTGTGAAGGCAGAAGAGGCTCAGCCTTGCCCCTCTTTGCAGGCGGAAGAGCTAGGCTTCTTTGTAAGCGAGCTCGGCCTCTTTGCAGGCGGAAGAGCTAGTCTTCTTTGTAAACCAGAGCCGGGCTTTGGAGCCTCTCTTTAAAGGCTGGGGTGCGGGGAATCTGGGGGTTCTTCAGCTGGCGGCTAACTGCCCGGATAAAGGTCTTTGCTTGAAGTTTGTAAAGGGGTTGTAGTTATTTCTCCTTCTTCTGCTTCTCTGGTCGCAGTAGTTGTAAGTTTTCTCTCTCGTAGGTATAATAAAACTCCAGTTGTGATTTGGATAGAATAATTTAATTGAAAGAGTTTTCTATTATATTTACCAACTTCACGCACATAGTTATTTTTAATTACAGTATTTAAACTTTATTTATCTTCTCTTGCGTACATGCAATTTTCTACCAAAACCAATTTCTCTTTGCAAAATACAAGTTTTGCCAACAAAAACTATTTTTAATAATTATTATCTTGCAATATTGTACAAAGCCTTAAATTAATATTTTACATTATTTCGTTACATAAATGGTAAAATACTTAAATAAAAGCTTTTAAAAGCGAATAAATTTCTTTCGAAAATAAAAAAAACAAAAACAAAAAATAGAAACGTCCAGAAACGACGGGATTTTAGCGTAACATTTTTAATTTTATAAGTATTTTTAAAATAAAGTATTATACATTTTAAGCAATAATTTTTTTATAAAAAGAAAGTCTATATTAAAACAATCATTATATAATCAAACAAGGTAAGTAAATACTATTGATTTATGAATTGAAAAGCTTTATTTCAAATCTTTAAAAAATGCTCATTAAAATCTACTTCAAAAGTGACCTTATCCTCGAAAAAACCGCGAAAATGTATTCCAATACTCTATGTAGAGATTCCCAACTTTTGTAATTCGGCACCCTATTTAAGGGCTGTGGAATTTTTTGAGGCACACTGTTACAATAATAATAATAATAATAATAATAATAATAATAATAATAATAATAATAATAATAATAATAATAATAATAATAATAATAATAATAATAATAATAATAATAATATATTTTAAATTTAAAATATCTATAAAACACACCTGTTAAAATTTGAAAGCTGGAGTTTGCGGTTTAGAATTGATTAATAATATTAATGGGAAATTTGTGCTTGATGCTTGGAGCACAAATATTGTATGTTAGGTCTGATGTTTGATAACGCAACACGCATATTTTTTCTCAAGATTCAACAATCTATTTCTTTGCTTTTATTGTGACCATTGCAGAAAAAGCTTGTTCACAAAAGTATGATGTTGAAAATGGCAAAAGGAAACTTGTGGGTTTTTCTACTAGGTTAGGATACTCCTTTTGTATGCTAAGCCAAAAAGCAGCCACTGATAAGTCAGTCTTCTCAAGTTTAATTTTCAGTAAAGAATCAGCACAGAGATCATTAAATTCGGCTTTTTCAGTGGCTGTGAAATCTAGTTCTTCAGCAATATCAGCCATGTGAAATGGGGAACAATCCATTCAAGATTCTTAACGGAAAAAGAAGAAAAATACTTATCTACTGCGTCTTGCAATTTTGATAAATGATTAAGAATGAGGTCTTTTACCTTTTCCTTGCCATTACGTTCTGAAAATTTTAAAAGGGATGGAAAATTTGAAAAATCCCTTTTCTCAATTGCAGACTTCCAAGAAGTTACCTTTCTCATGAAACCTTTCATTTTATTGGTTGAAGAAACTATTGTTTCTTGTCGTCCCTGAAATGAAGTATTTAATTCATTTAGTTTACTAAAAATATCTGACAGATATGACAGCTGTAAACACCAATCATCATTTTGCAGCAACCTAGAAAATGAATCATGTTTCTCTTTCTCAAAAAAGACTTAGTTCTTCTTTGAGTGTGAGAACGCGGTTCAGTACTCTACCACGAGATAACAATCTTACTTCTGTATGTAATAATAATATATATGGTGCATCCATTTCACAACATTTTTTCAAAGTCTACACTTCAAAGGTCGCGATTTAATGTAATTTATCATCTTCACAACCTGATTTATAACTTCAGCGAACTGCTCACCACAATTTTTCCCTACTAGTGCTTCTCTGTGCAGAAAGCAGTGTTATTATCAATGATCCATTTTCCTGTAAAGCTCGCACAGTAATTCCTTTATACTTTCCTGTCATTGATAGTGCACCATCAGTACATATTCCACAACAGTCGTTCCATGAAAGACCATGGTTATTGAGATAGGAAGAGACGGAAGCGAAAATATCGGCGCCGGTACTAATTGTTTCCAACTCTTTGCAAAACAAAAACTGCTCCACGATATATTTACCGTCAATAAATCTACAGAATCCAAGAAGCTGATTTTTGGCAGTAATATCAGTAATTTCATCTATTTGTAAACAAATTTATGGTGAGTTTTTATTTTATCTATGACTTGTTTATTTATATTTAAAGACATTTCAGATATTCTACGGCTAATAGTATTGTTTGAGAGGAACCTTTGAAATTTGATCTCCCTCATCTTGCCCAAGTATGGTTTCAACGATAATTTTGCACGCCGGGATAATGATATCCTCTCCAGTTGTATGAGGTTTCAATTTCTTGGCGAGCAGTTTGGCAACTTTAAATGAAGCTTCGAGAACAGCGTCACTTGTGGTAAATCTCTTCAACATTCTATTATCAATTTTCTCTTGATTTTCTAATAGCCTTGAAAAATATGAGCCGGGTTTCTGGGATACACCTGGGTGCTTCGTAGCAAGATGTCTCTTAAGTTTGCTGGGGGACTATGTTTAAGTTTGCTGTTTCACCACACACTAAGCACAGGGGACGTGGGTAATCTGCATCGTTGTTCCATGAAAATAAGTAAGACAAATAACTCTAAATACGTTCTTTTCTTTAAAAAAATTCTTTTGATGTTGAAGATCCAGGAATGATAATGTTCAAATTACTCTCACTTAAAGTAGGTGGTACAAGTTCGCTCTCCTCGAGTTTACGTTTTCTTATTACAAACTTATCCATTTCAGAATTGATCACTTATGTAACACTTCACAACCCTAGTAACATTAATTAATTTATTTACTTGTTGACTCTACTCTACTGATTCTACCCAAAGCACAAAGCCTTCTGCATGCAATATATATATATATATATATATATATATATATATATATATATATATATATATATATATATATATATATATATATGTATATATATATATATATATATATATATATATATATATATATATATATATATATATATATATATATATATATATATATATATATATATATATATATATATATACTGCTATAACTAACCATATATATATATATATATAATATATATAATATATATATAGTTAACTTTCAGGAGAGAGGGAGATTAAAGCCTTTTTAAAGAATTTTTGCCTAATAAATTGAAAATGTAATTTCATTAAAATGGTTAGAGATGTTACAATTAGATTAAAATCACGCGGCACCCCTGACAGATCTCGCGGCACACCGCTTGGGAATCTCTATATGTCATAAAATCTATAAAGACCATAATTTTATAAAATATTATAAAAAAGGCTAAAAACATAAAACATATATCATTATAATGCTAAAATAATGAGAAAACATTTTTAATATTCTTTAAAAATGAGCTTTTATTATCAAATAAGTTAACTACTAAACTAATAAACTACCATTTTCTTTAATTGATTAAAAATTTAATTTTTTATGGCTAACTACACTAAATATATATATATATATATATATATACTATATATATATATATATATATATATATATATATATATATATATATATATATATATATATATATATATATATATATAAATATATATATATATATATATATATATATATATATATATATATATATATATATATATATATATATATATATATATATATATATATATATATATATATATATATATATATATATATATATATATATATATATATATATATATATATATACACACATACATATATATATATATATATATATATATATATATATATATATATATATAAGAGCGCTCCTAGCTCAGTGGTAGAGCACTCGCTTGGCAAGCGAGAGGGCCCGGGTTCGAGACTGAGTGGAGCGAGAGAACGTGAGCTATTCTCTGTAAACTCTGGCTTCGTCTCACTCAGATGTTAATGAGTACATTGGTAGTGTGCCTTGCTACTAATGGGAAAGCTTCCCGGCATCCGCGATAGGCCTGGCCAGCCAGCGGAATAGTCGTTAGGCCCGTGTAACCCAAGGACCTTTCTCGATGGGTCCCACTGACAGATCGTATGACCTTCCTGGTGAGGACATTATATATATATATATATATATATATATATATATATATATATATATATATATATATATATATATATATATATATATATATATATATATATATATATATATATATATATATATATATATATATATATATTGCTTTTTACTTCAGCTCCCAGGAAGCATTTATCCGCCTGTCAGTGTGTGTAGTCTCCTTTTCCATCAGTCTCTATCTTCGAAGTCTCCACTTCTTCTCAATTCCACGAAATTCGAGAAGTGATGTCTCTCCAGCACCTCCTCTACTTCGTCTCTCCACCTTCTTTTCAGCCTCTCCCTCGGTCTCATGCCTCCAGGCCTCCACTCCCAAGACCTCCTCACTAATCTCTCCTTCTCCATCCTCTCCAGATGTTCCAGCCACTTCAGTTGGGTCTTTTCTATCTTATTTCTCATCACACATACCCCTGCACTCTCTCTTATATGTTCATTTTTATCTCCATCTCCTCTGCTATTTCCCAGCATTACCCTCAAGGGCCTCATCTCCGCTGCTTGTTTTCTACTTCTTGTGTTTGTGTTGGTCATCCAACTCTCCGCACCATACATCAATAGGCGAGTTAAAACATTCCCAGAAATAATTCTTTTCGTCTGCAGGGAATATTCTGATTCTTCTGCAAACGATTGAAAACGTTCACGCTTCTTCATTATTTTCCCATCCTTTCAACGATATCTTTCCCTACTCTCCCCTGTTTTCGAACACACTTTATAAATGATTACATTTTTCTACCTCTCTTTTATGTTACTTCCATCTATCTGGATATTTAAATCTTCTCTATCACTCTCTATTTATTTTCATAAACACCGTCTTCTCCTTATTCATTTTCAAGCCTCTCTCCTCGAAACACGTATTCACTTTTCCAGTTCCTCCTCAATGTCCTCCTCCTTCACGCTCCAGAAAGCTATGCCAAAATACCCAATTCACCGTTTTTATCCTATCCTGCTTTAAAATTACCTATAACCTTATGTAAATATGCAATGAACAACATGAGCGATAGTACATTCCTCTACTTTATCCCCGTTCTCAAATGAAACCACTTTTCATTTTCATGTCCCGTCCTCACCTTGCACTTACTGTACACACTTCGTACAAGCTCTTAATTGCCTTTATCATTATCCCCAAAGCTCATATTCTTCTTCTAGACATCCCCACAACCTATCTCTAGGCACCAAATCAAATGTCTTTTGTAAATCCACAAAGTACATGCTCACCCAAACATTGTATTCTCATGTATTCTCTACAATCTGTCTTAAACTAAAGATCAGATCTGTTATTCCCTTATTCTTCCTGTACCCGTGCTGCTCTTCTCCCAACTTCGCTTCTATCTTCCCTCTCAACCTTCTCTCTAACATTCTTTCATATACCTTTACTATGTCATTTATATATATATATATATATATATATATATATCTTGTGGCACACTCTTTATATATATATATATATATATATATATATATATATATATATATATATATATATCATCTACCTTTTTTTCCCCAAGACTGGGGATAAGGTGCGTGCAATGCACTGAAAACAGAAGAGAAGTAGAAGTATATGACAAAAGTTGAAAAGAAAGCCCAGCCTTACCGCCCCCTCTATACCTATTAGTGAGAACTCGTCGCAGCTAGAAAATTCACCCTAGAGCTTCACGGGACCGCGACGGGCCCTCACTATGGCATATCGTCAGTGTAGGGTTCATCCCTTGGCCCAGGTGGGCCACAACCATACCCTCTCACAAACCCCCGCCATTCACTCCTATTATGCACCTTTATTCTCGCCTCTGCCAAACTCACATTTCTCTCCTCCTGGCATTTCTTTACTGACTCAGTCCACTTTTTCTTCGGTCTCCCAGCCGGTCGATTCCCAACATACTCACCACTATACATCCGCTTAACCAACCGACTATCATTCATCCTTTCCACATGACCAAATAATCTCAACATACTTTCATTTATTCTCCCATTTACTCCTTTTTCACACCACACAACTCTCTAATACATTCATTCCTCATTTTATCAATTCTTCTCACACCTAACACGCCCCCAAGATTGTCCATCTGAACACATTGAACTTTAGATAAATACCTCTTATTCCAGACCATAGTCTCACTACTATACATTAACACTGGTAACAACATACCCTCATGTAAGACCACCAGCCTTGGGCTAGTCACTGCCACCAGTTGGTGTAGCAGCGCTGCCATGGCCCAAATCTGCTACTCCTGTCATCATTATATCTGATATATATCTAATAACTAAGCTGGATTTTTATTCAGCTGCTCCTGCATCAACACAACCTTTTCACACTCAATGTGCCATATATCTTACTATATATATACAAAATATATATATATATATATATATATATATATATATATATATATATATATATATATATATATATATATATATATATATATATATATATATATATATATATATATTTATCTACTTCATATATATATATATAATAACATATATATATATATATATATATATATGTTTGACTCGATCTATTTCTGGATATGCAGTTCGTGATGATGTTTTATTTTGGGACCTTAGAGATAAAGACGTCTGCTTTACTGCGAATTTCAAATTAGCGCTAATGGAGACGTAATCAGCTAATCAAAGCATTTCTCCATTAAATGATACAACCTTTTGCTG
>JABUQX010073088.1:0-7500 GCA_015478945.1 Trachelipus rathkii
ATCCTCATGTGTAGATATAAAAAAACTTGGTTAATGATACTACAGAATCTAAGAATGTGTCTTAAAGTGTTGATCATAAGAGCTCTTGATTAAGAATGATCCATCGAGTAGTTCGTCGATTTATATATAACTCAGCACCCAAATCTATACAGTGTTGTCAAATCACCTCTGTATGATGCGCCGTTGTCAAACCTACCAGTTTGTTTAATAAATATAATAAGTATTCAGAATCTAAGAATGTGTCTTAAAGTGTTGATCGTAAGAGCTCGTCGATTTATATGTAACTCAGCATCCAAATCTATACAGTGTTGTCAAATCACCTCTGTATGATGCGCCGTTGTCAAACCTACCAGTTTGTTTAATAAATATAATAAGTATTCAGAATCTAAGAATGTGTCTTAAAGTGTTGATCATAAGAGCTCGTCGATTTATATGTAACTCATCATCCAAATCTATACAGTGTTGTCAAATCGCCTCTGTATGATGCGCCGTTGCCAAACCTACCAGTTTGTTTAAAAAATATAATAAGTATTCAGAATCTAAGAATGTGTCTTAAAGTGTTGATCGTAAGTGTGTGTGTGTGTGTGTGTGTATGGCATGTTAGGTTTGTTATGCTCATATATATATATATATATATATATATATATATATATATATATATATATATATATATATATATATATATATATATATATATATATATATATATATATATATATATATATATATATATATATATATATATATATATATATATATAGTTGATTTAATAATAATAATAATAATAATAATAATAATAATAATAATAATAATAATAAAATAATAATAATAATAATAATAATAATAATAATAATAATAATAATAATAATAATAATAATAATAATAATAATAATAATAAAACTACTGTTTAAGATAAAAACAGATGTTAAGTAAGGATAAAAATAATAAATCCATTACCCTTCTCATGTGTCAAAAGATAATAAGATTAATGAGTCATTCCTCGAATTTCATTGGCTGACCGTGATGGCTTAGCAAATACAGTTCTCTGATTGGTTACCCTTGAGCGTACTAAAATTGCGTAATGTTTAGGTGTCGGGTAGAGAGCAATGTTTTAGTTGTGGACCTGCAGGCAAAGTGATCGCACGCTTTATTGGTGTTATGAGATCTAAGTGAAATAATAATAATAATAATAATAATAATAATAATAATAATAATAATAATAATAATAATAATAATAATAATAATAATAATAATAATAATAATAATAATAATAATAATAATAATAATAATAATAATAATAATAATAATAATAATAAAATTTTTGGTTTGTCGTGTATAGTAAAGATTGAGATTGCTATGTTGACTTCTAATTTTAGTTACCTTGTTAATGAATGCTGTATGTCAGTTAGGATAGGATGAGATATATTTTTGTTTAGTTTTCAATATTACAATGTTAATGTAAAATTAACATTAATATATTAGAGATATGTTTGAAAAAGTGTTGTATATTTTCATTTAACTTGAACGTTAAATATATTTAACAACAACAACAACAACAACAACAACAACAACAACAACAACAAAAACAACATCAACAACTGCAACAAATGCAACAACAAACGCAACATTTCAACAACAACAGCTGCAGCAAAGAATTTATTTTGTTATGTTATACAAAATATGACATGAATCAATAGATCAATAGATCAATAGATCAATAGATCATGGATGGTAGGAGGATAGAGTGGGTGGTTTGATTTACTGATTTACTGATTTACTGCTTTAGGGTATGTAAAATGCAAATTTTTTTAAGTTATAAACATAAAAAGAATAAATTTTTTAGTAAAAACAAAATGTTTAAAGAAAACAAAACAAAAATAAATAAAAGTTTTTGTGTTATGTTATACAAAACATGACTTGAATCAATAGATCAATAGCTCAATAGATCAATAGATCAATAGATCACGGATGGGTAGGAGGGTATGGATGACAGTTTGATTTACTGATTTACTGATTTACTGCTTTACTGATTTACTGATTTACTGATTTACTGCTTTAGGGTATGTAAAAAACGTAAATTTGGAAGTTATAAACATAAAAAGAATAAATTTTTTAGTAAAAACAAAATGTTTAAAGAAAACAAAACAAAATAAATAAAAGTTTTTGTGTTATGTTATACAAAATATGACTTGAATCAATAGATCAATAGATCAATAGATCAATAGATCATGGATGGGTAGGAGGGTATGGATGACAGTTTGATTTACTGATTTACTGATTTACTGCTTTACTGATTTACTGATTTACTGATTTACTGCTTTAGGGTATGTAAAAAACGTAAATTTGGAAGTTATAAACATAAAAAGTATAAAAGTTTTTGTGTTATGTTATACAAAATATGACTTGAATCAATAGATCAATAGATCAATAGATCAATAGATCACGGATGGACAGAAGGGTGGTTGGATGGCTTGATTTACTGATTTACTGCTTTAAGGTATGTAAAAAATGCAAATTTTTTAAGTTATAAACATAAAAAGCATAAAATGTTTTAGTAAAAACAAAATATTTAAAGAAAACAAAACAAAAATAAAAGTTTTTGTGTTATGTTAAACAAAATATGACTTGAATCAATAGATCAATAGATCAATAGATCAATAGATCAATAGATCAATAGATCATGGAAGGGTAGGAGGGTGAGGTGGGTGGTTTGATTAACTGATTTACTGATTTACTGCTTTAGGGTATGTAAAATGCAAATTTTTTAAGTTATAAACATAAAAAGAATAAATTTTTAGTAAAAACAAAAAGTTTTAAAGAAAAGAAAACAAAAATAAATAAAAATTTGAAAAATAAAGTTCGAAAAATAAATTAAAGTAAAAATTTTTAAAATTAAAAAAAATTAAACATAAAGTATAAATGTAAAATAAAAAAAATATATAAAAAAAAAAAAGTTAGAAAAATAAATTGAATAAAAAACAAAAAATAAACACAAAGTATAAATGTAAAATAAAACTTGTAAAAAATAGTTAAAAAAAAAAAAAAAATTAAACACAAAGTTTAAATGTAAAAAAATAAAACTATAAAAAAAAAAGAAAACAAATTGAATAAAAATTAAAATAAAAAATTAAACACAAAGTATAAATGTAAAATAAAACTTAAAAAAATAGTTAGAAAATAAATTTAAATAAAAAAATTAAAATAAAAATTAAACACAAAGTTTAAATGTAAAATAAAAACTTATAAAAAATAAAGTCAGAAAAATAAATTGAATAAAAACAAACAAAAAAATTATATTAGTTAACGTTTATAAAAAGAAAATGAGATTTGAAAATATAAATGTCAGTCTTCAACATTTAGAAAACGGGTTACCTTTGCAAGATGCAATGCAATTGACGACATGTACATGTTAGAACAGAAGCAGTTATGTGTACAGTTATGTGCTATTGTATTATTAAACGAATGTTTAATAACTCGGCACCGCACCGGCTCCAGCACCGGTGCCGGTACCAACTCTGTCTCCTTCTCAGACTCTTTCCTTCATCCTTACTTCTTCCTCCTCCTTCTTCCTTTCTTCTTCTGTTTTGCATTCCATGCATTTTTTTCAGTCGGGACCCCCCTCCGTTGGGGGTCCCAGACACCCTTTACGGACTTATAACCGTCATTTTCGAGATCTACAGGTCCAATAACATATATTTTGATGTAAATATGGGACTAAACGAATATTTATTAACTCAGCACCGCACCGGCTCCAGCACCGGTGCCGATGCCAACTCCGACTCCTCTGACTCAGACTCCTTCTCCAACTCTTTCCTTCTCTGACTCCTCCTTCCTCCATCCTTCCTCCTTTTTCCGCCATCTTCCTTTCTTCTTCCTCTGTTTTGCATTCCATGCATTTTTTTTCAGTCGGGACCCCCTCCGTTGGGGGTCCCAGACACCCTTTACGGACTTATAACCGTCATTTTCGAGATCTACAGGTCCAATAACATATATTTTGATATAAATATGGGACTAAACGAATATTTATTAACTCAGCACCGCACCGGCTCCAGCACCGGTGCCGATGCCAACTCCGACTCCTCTGACTCAGACTCCTTCTCCAACTTTTTCCTTCTCTGACTCCTCCTTCCTCCATCCTTCCTCCTTTTTCCGCCATCTTCCTTTCTTCTTCCTCTGTTTTGCATTCCATGCATTTCTTCTTTTTTCAGGAGGGGACCCCCTCCCGGGGTCTCTGAACCCGAAGCCGAACTGACTTAGAATCCTTCTCCCAACTCCGGCCTCTTACCCAGCCTCCAAATTTCAGCCTTCTACGATCAATTTAATTTTTAGGGGGGCTGCGCCCTTAAGGGGGGTGACGTTGGGGTACGTAATCCTGTGCGGTGCGGGGCCATATACAGTTATAATATATATATATATATATATATATATATATATATATATATATATATATATATATATATATATATATATATATTTATATATAAATATATATATATATATATATTATAAAGATATAATAGATATATATATATATATATATATATATATATATATATATATATATATATATATATATATATATATATATATATATATATATATATATATATATATATATATATATATATTTATTTATTTATTTATTTATTTATTTTTTATTTTTATTTATTTATTAATTAATTAATTAATTAATTAATTAATTAATTAATTAATTTATTTATTAATTTTTTTAATTAATTTATTCATTTTTATTGTTTCGAAAAAAAACTGCGGTTTTTTTCGTCGGTCGAAGGGCGGTAATTACCCTTCCGGGCGGTCGATCGTTTACTTCCGGTTTTACTTCCGCCATCCAATAGTTGTTTGTAACTACAGCGATTAATCGACTGAATTTTAAATAATTTTCTTTCGATTATATTTTTTAGTGTAACAAGTCAACCAGAGCACGTAGAAAGACGATTTAAACATCGATTTAGGGGTAATCGATCACGATAAATCGATTGGAACCATCAAAAATGATCTACCGATCATTTAAAACCTTCTAGGAACCAAAAAAACCCTTTGGGGGGCTCCGCCCCCTTTTTGGGGTAAAACCCTTGAGTTCAGGTTCAAAACCTCGGAAGTCGGTCTTCCAGACCTTAAATTCGGTCTCACCGACCTTAAAAACCCTAGGTTTGACGTATCAAACGTCAAAATCTGATGAAATGATGGAAATTTCCAAGTCAGCTGCCGACATGACTGGAATTTCCAAAACCTTCCAAAATAATTTTCAAGTCTTTGCCTTCGACGTGCAGGGCTGCCAATGGGAAAAATCCCCAAAATCCTCCGGAGTTGGGGATCTTACCTGAATTATGGACAAAACGTTAAAAAAGTAGCTAAAAATGCTAAAAAAAGTGGCAAAAATAGCGGATTAGGTTGCCAGGTGGGCAAACAGGCTTTTCAGTTTGGCGGTTAGTTGTGCACTCCTTACTACTATATATATATATATATATATATATTTTATATATATATATATATATATATATATATATATATATATATATATATATATATATATATATATATATATATATATATATATATATATATATATATATATATATATATATATATATATATATATATATATATATATATATATATATATTCTCACATAAAAAAATCACCTTCCTACCTTTCTCATTTTCACGTGCAACACCAAAGGAACCTGTAATACCTTCCCTCCTTCAACCACCTATCCATCCATTCAAGCCAACTAAGAAGTAACACATTTATTCTGAAGCCCCTTACTCATACCATCCAAAAGATCATTCAGCTCGTTCTAGAAAATCTCACTCTAGTCTACTTTCTCCTCAGATGGACCATATGCTACAACCACACCAACTTTAGCCTACTCATACTTAAATTCAATCATTAGTATTCTAGTACTCATGCATACAAAATCCACCATAGCTCTGTGCTAAAAATCACTCATCAGAGTCGCCACTCCTCCCTCTCTCATTCCTCTTCACTCCAGCACACACACATTTCACTCCACATCAATCGTTTTTACTAATTCCTTTCATCTTTGCTTCAGTCACAGCAAGCAGATCAAATTTACCCTTCCTAAATACATTCATCACCTCCCCCTTCTTCCCTAGTGATTTATTCCTCTGTCATTTCTTGTTCCTAGACGTTTCAAGCAGTTCCGCTAATATTTTTAAATAAAACTTTTTTTGGAGCTAATATGGGGGATTGTTTGAGCCCCCTTCTTTTTTGATTATCATCACCATGAAACACAAAATTTGTTTCTTTTTCTTTTTACCTTTTTTTAGTGGATTTTTTAACGCTGATTTCATTAATGATCTTTTTATCTATTACACAATGTTACAAAAAAAAATTCAAATGCAATAATATTGAAGGTGAGGTACCAAACTTAAATATCTTTTATAATTTTCAGAATATTAGTAATAATAAAAGAAACATTTATAAAATTACAAGTAGACAGTGTAAAATGTTGCCAGATTAATTTTGTTATGTGTGTGGATATTATGTTAGTTATAAACAACATTTCCACCAAAATTGACAAGGGGAACCGAGCATTGATGGCGTACCGGCAATTTTCACCAGCTATTCAGACAATGGAAAGGGATACCAGGGACGTGGGATGCTGCATGATGGGTTGATTTTAATGTGGTTTTGATAAGAGTAACCAAATCGACTCACAAGAGAAAAGCACGATCCACAAAGCACTTTTAAATGCAGAGTAAGCATGTTTTTGGCATATTAGAGCATTGACTTATATTTTGGGGATATTAAAATGTATCTTATCAAGTAAAAAGTCTTTTTTAAGTTTCTGTTCGTCAAATTTAAACCTTCAAATAAAAAATTGGTAATAAGTACGCCTACGTGTAGCTCATCTAACAACAAAAAATGCCAAACTTAATATTGCAATAATCTCAAGTATCGATCGATAAAATGAAGGTCATTTCTGTGTTCAGCGTCAAAAAATATATAAGATTCAATAAAAAAATAAAAACAAACATTTTTTGTCCTACATAGTGTTATCATCGAGGGTTTGAGAAATAATCCAATATTTGTATTTCGCCATTATTGTTAGGTTGGCATGCAAACAATCAATTTTCTATTATATAAGTTTTTTTAATAATAATAATAATAATAATAATAATAATAATAATAATAATAATAATAATAATAATAATAATAATAATAATAATAATAATAATAATAAAAATAAACGTCAAAAAATTTTTAATTCAGAATTTATTTCATTGCATTAATAAAAAAAAAAAAACAAATAAACAAAAAAAAAACTCAATCACATGCAGACGATAAAATTATCAAAATATTTAAATATTTTTCAATTTTAAAGTGCTTTGAGAATCTAGCTCTTCTCTTGTGAATAGTAGTTTTGGAATTTCTAATCAAAGACCACTCATTGTCACCCATCATAGCATTATCCCAATGTCTCTGATATGGTTTTTCCATTGTTTGAATATCCTG
>JABUQX010073088.1:12500-21901 GCA_015478945.1 Trachelipus rathkii
GACAGAAAGATTCTTGAGGTCTCTCAATTTTGAATTAAAACCGACATTAATAAGGATTTGTCTTCTATCCCCCTCTTCACAATCATTAATTAATATATATATATATATATATATATATATATATATATATATATAATATATATTTAATATATATATACCAGCTCTCCCCCCCCGTTTACGCTATCTACACCCCCGGCGTCCTATATATATATATATATATATATATTATATATATGTCTACTATTATATATATTATATATTATATGTATTAAACATTCGTTTTTTTACCTGCAATTTAAATATTTCCCGTTAATGTTCTTTGTTTAGGTATATATATATAATATATATTATATATATATATATATATATATATATATATATATATTATATATATATATATATATATATTAATATTTATATATATATAATTATATATAATAACTATATATATATATATATATTCTATATATATATTAATATATATATATACTATATATATATATATTAATATATATATATATATATATATATATTTGACTTTGTCCTTTAAAGGAAGTTAACCGATTTATATCGAACGAACAATGTTATCGATTTTTTTTCGATTATTTCCAAGGCAATATGCGAGAATGTTGGGCCAATAAGTTTTTTTTTTTTTTTTCTTAAACTAGGAATACCAGATTAAATACCAAAGATGGAAGAGTCCAGGGTTCTCGGCCCTCAGGGGGGGACGACGGGAGGAGACACCGTCCCCCTCTTGTCCCTCCGTGGGCCTCGAGCCTTATAAAATATATAAAAATTTTTTTTTAAATTAACATATAAAATTACATGATAAAAAAAGCAACTTGTGGAACTTCGCGATCTTTCTATTGGAGTATTAGCTACACGTGACACTCGCAGTGCAGCACGAGCAGAGTTCTTGCGATTTTCGATATTATGTCTATTTATGTAACTTCTTTTTTTAAAGATAAGTGCCATATATATATATTCTATAATATATTATATATATAAATATATATTATATATATGATATATTTATATAATATTTTATATATATATAATATATATATATATATATATATATATAAAATATATTAATTATATATATATATATATAATATATAATATATATATATATATTATATATTATATATATATCTATATAATATAATTATATATATTCTATATTATTCCAACCAGTACCTTTTTTGTTTTCTCACTGTAAACAAATTTTCGTAACTTTTAGTTTCCATTTCGCCAGTAGTAGGGCATGGATTCCCGTTCATGTTGGTCAAATTTTGACAACGCGCTTTTTTGACCTTGACCTTTTTTGCCTTGACCTTTTTTTGACCGCGACCTTTTTTTTTTTCTCGAACTTTGTACATGAAATTTGACCTTTTGGGCCTTTACCTTTTTGTGCTCCTTTATTTTTTGCACCCTAATTTTTTGGCACCCTAATTTTTTTGGCAACCCTAATTGTTTGGGCCCTAATTTTTTTCGGCAACCTAATTTTTGAACTTCGAGAAGGGTTGGGCCAAACGGTTGCGTAAGCATAACCGTTGTAACGTCACCCACTATTTTTTTTCGACCACCCTTCGGTCTTCCATGCGGTCAAATTTTGGCCACCCTAATTTTTGGCCCTAGGGGCTTAGCCCTATTTTTTGAGAACCCTAATTTTTTGAGAACCCAAATTTTTTGAGAACCATATTTTTTTATCCCACCGAGCTTTTTGAGAACCCTAATTTTTTGAGAAACCTAAATGTTTTGAACAACGAAAATTTTTGCTCGGAACCCTATTTTTGAGAGCCCTAATTTTTGAAAACCTATTTTTGAGAACCTAATTTTTTTCCAAACCTAATTTTTTGACAACCCCTAATTTTTTCGACGCACCCTTGGTCTCACATGGGTCAATTTTTGGCCCACGGTAATTTTTTGACCACCCTTTTGGGGCTTAGCCCTATTTTTTGAAATTTCGGTACTTATACACACGCGGCCACACACACACACACTAGCTACACCTACCTACACCCGTCTCACATAGTACACCTAGATTTCCACATCAGCCTTCACCTAGCTACAAGTACACTACACTAGCCTTCCACCCAGCCTTCACCTTAGCCTACACTACAGACCTAACACCTAGCCTCACCAGCCTTCATAGCCTACACCTACACATAACTCCACCACACTCCCACGATTTAACTTACACAACATCCAGATTTATTACAACACAGATTTTAACTTACATCAAGCCACAACACAGAACATCTTAACACTTCCACTCACCTCGTTTTTTGAATGCTACACTTTGAATGCTCAACTTTGATGCCTTCAGCATTAATGCTCAGCATTGATGCATCAACTTTGAAGGTTCATCTTTGATGTCATCTTTCGATGCCCGTTCTCTGTTGATTCCATTTATAATTGAATGATTCATCTTTGAACATTTTCTAACCTTTTCTAGACTTTTCCTATACCAAAGAACATAGCTAATATTAATGTCTTCCCATAAGTCATAAGCTAACCAACGGGGCGCAGCATGCGCTCTGCACAAAGGCCCCCCGAACCGCACACGCAGGTGCGCACCGCGCGTCCCCGTCCCGCCGCGTCCGCCCGCGCGTCACCGCCCGCGCGTGCGCCGCGCAGGCGCAACTATTATTCCGCGTACCCAGTTCCGCCGCGTGCGCCCCGCAGACGCATACTTCCAGGCACGAATCGAAATTATATACTATAAGTCATTCATTTTTATTTCATCTTTAAATACATTATCAAGAATTTCAAGTCCGAGATAATATCTTCATTTTTATTTCAATATTAAACAATTTTTATTAAAACATTTTCGCGACCTAAAACTTTTAATCATTATGACCCTATTATTTACACATATTTTGTTAGAGACATTTTCTCTTATATTTCCATTTACTTAATACCTTTTTAATTTAATAAATTTTTAAAATGTATGTAAGAAAAAAAATCAGAGTTTCTGATATATAATCATTTTATTTTATAAATTGTTAGATATTATTAAACATAATTTACTGATTTTAAAGCAGTAATCAGTAAATCATAGAGGGTGTTACTACCAACAAAAGGATTAGTATGGTTTTGTTCTTACTGTTTTACTGCTTTAACTCTGTTTTACTGCTTTAACTCATTGTTTTACTGCTTTAACTCACATATGTATTAACATTACTGACCTTAAAGCAGTAAATCAGTACATCAAATCACCATGCAACATAGGGATTAGTATGCTTTTGTTTTATCTGCTTTACTGCTTTAACTTTCTGCTTTACTGCTTTAACTCATGCTTTACTGCTTTAACTCACATACAATACATACCTTAAGCAGTAAATCAGTAAATCATAGAGGTGTTACTAACACTAAGGGATGTAGTACTGCTTTAACTTTCGCTTTACTGCTTTAACTTTCTGCTTAACTGCTTTAAACTCAGTGCTTTACTGCTTTAACTCCATACAATTACTTACTTAAAGCAAGTAAATCAGTAAATCAATCAGCCTTCCCTAGCAACAAGCGGATTAGTATGCTTTTGTTTACTGCTTTACTGCTTTAGACTTTCTGTTTACTGCCTTTAATTTCTGCTTTAAACTGCTTTAGACTTTCTGCTTTACTGCTTTAACTTTCTGCTTTACTGCTTTAACTTTCTGCTTTACTGTTTTACTGCTTTAACTCACATGCTTTAACTCATATATTTATTAACATATGTTTTTTTATTTGTTTTAATACTTTTTATTTATTTTATTATTATTTTTATTTATTTTATTATTATTTTTATTCTTTTATTATTTTATTTGATTTTTATTATTATAATACTTAGCTGTTTTTACTTCGTAACTTTATTGTTATTATTATTAGAACACACATACACACACAACACACATTACACTTATACACACATTCTATGAAATTATACACACATTACTATGAACTTACACTTTACCAATAGACACTCAAGTTTACACTTATACACAAGGGTCACCCACACACACGCACACCAACTTACAGCTATACCACATCCTCACTATGGACTTAATTACCAATTCACTATGGATACTTACATTTACCCTCAGACACTTGACATTTAAACTTACCACACACAGTACAGTACACCAAGAATTTATTTAATCAGCACACGATTTACTTACACGGCAGATTTACTTACACCACAAGATTTACCTTAATCACACGCAGATTTACTTACACTCACACAGATTTACTTACACTCACACACAGATTTACTTACACAAACACAGATTTACTTACACTCACACACAAGATTTACTTACACACACACAGAGATTTACTTACTCACACGGATTTCCTTATACATAGCACAACTACAGATTTACTTACCACTCACACACAGATTTAACTTACACACACACACACACTCATTATATATATATATATAATTATATTAAACTTTTTATGTTTTAAATTACACGTATATTTATATTACTCATTCAAATATACTAAATTATTTCAATGTTTCTTAACTTCTATAATAAATCAATCATTATCTTTGAACAAAGAATTTTTATTATTAATGTTAATATTTTTTGTTTATAATTTTTAATATCAAGTTTTAAAATAATTTTTACTAAAATTTTATGAAATTTTAATTAAAAACATATACTTTTTACGTACCTTAAAGCATAAATTCAGTAATATAGTAAGGTCAGCTAGCACCCCTCTACACCAAGCTCTGCCACGTTTTGTTCTATTGACTTACTCCCTCTACATCATCTTTAGCCATGTATAAGTATAAAACTAACAAAATAAGTTTTCTCTGCTAACTACTGTATTTTATTAAAATCTTTTCAAGTTCTTATTTAAAAATAACAATATTCACTTACATTTATATTTCGTTTCGATGTAAATAAAATATTTCAAAGTTTTTTAAATAATTCGGATTTTTCTTTAGTTTAGTTATTATTAATTTTATTATTATTATTTATTATTATTATTATTGATGTATTATATATTATTATTTTATTATATAATTATTATTATTATATTATTATGTCATTGACAATCATCACGAGAAACACAACACCCGCACATCTTAAGAATCACGAACTGACCTCTCTCTGAAAATGTGTTAAATAACATACTTTGGCCTAAAATTTAGGACAATCTTTTTGTACCCCGGGGCGATTTAGGCCTTATTCCAGGTCAAAATATATTTCAAGACTGACTTTTTCTGTAAAATGTGGTGCAAATAACTAGTTAGGCCTAAATTTAGCTAATTTAGGATAAACTTTTGTATCCATGCTGATTTACGCCTTACCAGTCAAAAGGTAATTCACGTTAAGACAAGCAATCTGTTATTATATATTTTTATATAATAATTCAAACTGAACATGCTGGATGGTAAGATCCCTTTAAGCAGGTAAGAAGGAAATGTTTTCTTACTTGTGATTGGTCGGGAAGTAGACTTATCTCTAATATGTACTCGTATGTGATTGGTTTCGAAGAATTATTTTATCGTCTTTTGAAAATTAACTTTGTTCTTTAAACTTGTATTTGAGCAGGTGTGTTTTATTATCTTTTAGACCCCAACTCATTTTAAAATCATAGTCATTTTAGCTGTTAAGCGGTGCACAAGTTATCTGATTTGTATTAAAAGTGTTTTATTTTTAATAAGTGTATATCATATTTATAATAAATACTCACATTGAGGAATAATAATTAATTTCACTAGAATAGAAAATAATTAATTCACTAGTTTGTAGATCACGTGAAGCAAAACGCAAGAGCGCCCGCAAGCGCGACCCGGTGCGGAACCGACGCATGAACCCGCCGGCCCATTCCCTCCCTTTTCAAGGTATGTCTTTACGGTTTTAATCTTTCATCCTCTATGTAATAAGTTATGAAAAAAGTTTTTAATCTAAATATTATAATAATTATATATTAATTAATTAAATACACAATGTGTGTACATGCATAATAAACTTCCCTCATTGTACAAACCGTATTTTCTCTTTATGGATTTCCAGTATGGTATCATATCATTATCCTTCAAAATTACATCGACAGTATGTAAGTTAACTCTTGCAATATATCAGATGTTTGTATGCATTCGTAACCATCGAGAATATCTCTGGTTTGTCATAAACACTGATTCCAGGATTTAAATAAACTACTGCGCTTGAACACATCGTTATCAGGTCCGTAATATACCTTGATACTGTACCACACTAATTATTTATACATACTGAATGGGACGGGGTTCCCAAAGATATCACCCTCTAGGATGTAGGCACTACCACTTTGAAATACAACGCGCTATATTTTCGCGAACCCGGTGCGGACGACGCATGAAGCCCGCCGGCGTAATATTACTTCGCGGTCGCGAAAATATTTTCTTTATGATACGGCCGTTGTAAACTTTAATTACAGTCATTTTGTATTTTCAATTACCGTTTCTATATAATTATGCATCGTCATTTTATTCTTACTTGAACATTTTAATTTTATTTATAGAAAATAACATTTTTCACTGGTAAAGTTTCTTGAAAAACATTTAGTTTGAAAGAACTTTTTTTTTGGTAGAAAGCAGGTTTTTTTATTTATCCTAAAGTTATAATTTCTTAAGGGAAATAGAACAAATATCCGAAAGTGACACCAGCCATATTCCTCTTTGTGGTATGCTTAAGAATCTATTAACTTTAGGAATGTAAAAACAAGTTTTATATGCCTTAAAGTTAACACTTACGACGTAGAGTTAAATGTAAATAGCATTTATCCATTCATCCTTTTCAAGGTATTCTTTACGTTTTAATCTCTCTATGTATACGTATGAAAAAAGTTGGTTTAATTAAAATATTATTACATAATTACTATATAAATTAATTATACACAATGTGTGTACATGCATAATAAACTTCCTCATTGTACAACGTAATTTCTTTATGGATTTCCAGTATTGGTATCATATCATTATCCTTCAAATTAATGAGTATGTAAGTTCGATACTCTTCTATATCAGATGTTTATGCATTCGGTAACATCGAGAAAATTTCCTTGGTTTTGTAATAATGATATATCCAGGACTTTAAATCAAACGATGCGCTTGAACACATGTTATAAGGTTCGTAACAATACTTGATACAGTACAACACTGAATATTATACTACTGAATGGGACGGTGTTAAAAGATATCAACCTCTAGGAAGTATGCCCTACCATTTTGAAATACAACGCGCATATTTTCGGCCGCGTAGTAATATTAGGCCGGCGGTTATGCGTCGGTTCCGACCGGGTCGCGCTTGCGGGTGCTCTTGCGTTTTGCTTCACGTGATCTACTATAAAGCTAGTGAATTAATTATTATCTTTTCTAGTGAAATAAATAATTATTCCTCAATGTAAGTATTTATTATAATATGATATACACTTAGTAAAATACACTTTTATACAAATCAGATAACTTGTGCACCCCGTTTAACAGCTAAAATGACTATGCTTTTAAAATGAGTTTGGGTTCTAAAAAGATAATAAAACACACCTGCTCAATTACAAGTTTAAAGACAAGAGTTAATTTTCAAAGCGATAAAATAATTCTCGACCAATCACATACGAGGTCATAATTGAGATAAGGATTACTCCGACAATAAAGTAAGGAAAACATTTCTTCTTACTGCTTAAAGGATCTAACGATCAGCATGTTTAGTTTGAAATATTTTATAAAAAGTAATATAATAACAATGTTCTTGTCTATACTGGAATACCTTTTGACCTGGTATTAGGCTTAAATCAGCCTGGGATACAAAGGCTTATCCTAAATTTAGGCTAAATTTTAGGCTAACGTAGTTTTTGCCACATTTTACAGAAAAAGGTTAGTTTGAAATATATTTTGACCTGGAATTTGGCCTAAGATCGCCGCTGCTAAAAAAGGATTATTCCTAAATTTAGGCTAAGTAGTTTATTCACACATTTTACAGAAGAGAGGTCCCAAAAGTTTTTTTTCCGTCAAACTGGTTAAAAAGGAAAAGGTTTGCGGGTTGTTGTGTTTTCTCGTGATGGATTTTCAATAAAAAAATAGAATATATATAAAAAAATATAATAATAATAATAATAATAATAATATTAATATAATAATAAGTAATATGAATAATAATAATAAGAAAATACGAATTTTTAAAAAACTTTGAAATATTTTTAGTTAACATGAACGGAATAATATAATGTAGTGAAATATTTTGTTTTTTTAAATTAAGACTAGAAAGATTTAATAAATACATGTTATGTTAACAGAGAAGAACTTATTTTGTATTTTTTAATCTTATTACATGGTACAGATGATGTAAAGGCAAGTTAAGTCAATAGAAACAGAAACGGTGCTAGGCTGGTGTGAAGGGCGGGCTGATTACTGATCGGATTTTGTTAAGGGTCGACATATGTTTAATTAATTTAAAATTTAGTAAATATTTTAATTGATAAGTAAATTTTAAAACAAAGTATAAAGTTCTATAAATTTTTGTTCAAATAGTATTGATTATAGAAGTTTTAAGAAACTTGAAATCATTTTAGTTTTTGAATGAGTAATATATGTCGTGTTTTTAATTAGAAAATAATGTTTTATAATTATACGTTATATGTTAGTGGTGTGTGTGTGTTGTAAGTAATTAAATGCGATGTAATAATTGTGTGTGTGTATGTTAAGTAAATTGTGTGTGTGTTAAGTAATCTGTGGTGGGTGTAAATCGTGTGTGTGAGTGTGTTTGTGTGCGTTATAATCGTGTGAGTGTATAAATTGTTGAGTGTAGTAAAGTTGCGTGGAGTGTAGAATGTGTTTTGTAAGTAATTCGTGTGTAGTAATTGTGTGTGTGTAGTAATGTGTGTGATGTTGTGTGTGTAAGTTGTAATGTAATGTTATGGGTAATGAAGTGTATAGTGTGTGTGTTATAAGGGCTCATAGTGTGTTGGTGGTATAAGTGTAGTGTGGTGTGTGTGTGTAGTGTGAGCGTGATGTATAAGTGTATGTAGTGTCTATGGTAAATGTAAGTGTCATAGTGAAGGTGTGTATAAGTGTATCTTCTGTTGTATGTAGTGTGTGTTGTGTGTGTGCTGTGTGTGTGTCTGTGCGTGCGTATGTGTGTCTAAATAATAATAAATGTATAAGTACTACTAGTATTATAAAATCAAATAAATAATATAATAAAAATATTAAATAATAAATAATAAAAAATAAAAGGTATTAAAAAAATAAAACATCATGTAATAAATATTGAGTTAAGCATAAACATATATAAAGCAGAAGAGAGATTAAAGTAAAGGAAGTTAAGCGTAAGGCGAAGTTAAAGAGTAAGCGAGTTAAGCAGTAAGAGAGTTAAAGCAGTGCCAGTAAAACAAAAGTATATTTAGTGTTAGGGGTAAACTCTATG
>JABUQX010073089.1:0-22500 GCA_015478945.1 Trachelipus rathkii
CAGGTAGACAGACTGAGAATCTCTGGTGAAGATAAAGATAATAAGAAATTAATTATTAAATATATATTATAATTTAATTAAATAATATAATATAATAATAATTAATATATTTAAATATTATATTTTCTTAGGAACAAACTGTATAAAACATAATATAATTAATTTGTTGTTTGGAAAAAAATTAGATAGAATAATATTTATGTAAATGATATTTCTTTAATTATCATCAGATATAGAAAATTTATAAAATGATTTAATTATAGTGTACTTTATTATAGTGAATTTATAAATATATAATAATTTATTTTTATTTCAAATCTTTTTCAGATTTATATTTATAATATAAATTAATTTAATTTATATAAATATTATATATTTAATAATTTATATATTATAGTATAATAATTTATAATTATTTATTTTTATGTGATAAATATTATTCTAATCATTATTATAAATATAATTATATATTAAATTTAAATTAATTAATATTACGATTTATAAACTATCACAAAATACTTTTTTTGAATTACCTAAGTTACCATTATATTAAATTTGATTACATAGTACTATTATCATGATTAGATTATTATTATTATAATATTATAATAAATTTATATTATTATTATATTCTTAATTAAGAATATAATATAATATAATATATAATTGAGTAACTCCATGGGCCATTTCAGCCAAAGTTTGCTGCCTATGATAATATGTTGATCCAGAGATTCAAGTCATAACTCTAATAAAATTTTAATTATAATAGTATAAATAATGGGCGTCGATTTGTAATCTAATAACATCTTAATTGGTGCTAGTGCCACCAACGGGAAATAAGCTTTGGGGACATCCTTTTAGTCGCAGTTATTGTCCAACTTGATAGAATATTTAGAGATTACGTTATTGCCAGCCCTGGGTATTTTGTAGGAAATAAGAATATATTATATCATTGGGAGATAATTTCGGATGAAATGTCAGTAGAGTATAAAAACATTTTTTATTTTTATCAAATAATATATGGAGCAAAAACTTTGCTAATTAGTGACAGGTTGGAGCACAATTGGAGTTAAATAAGATTAATCAATTAAAAACCCCAAGTTTAAAATTTATATAAATATTGGTTAAATTAAAAGAAATAATTAGAAATACCTAATGTAGGTGATGTTAAATATATTTGTTCATAAAAGATTTTGTCGTATGGTGGACTGGTGGAGACTGTAATTTGATAATGTTGAAGTTTGAGACTCTCAACAGTTAACTTGAATATTGATTTTAGCCATGGTTTATTAAGGGTATAATTGATTTATGTTTCCTATAATTTTTTTTTTTCTATGTGGCTCACTATTATCATTATTTTTGTTAGATGAATTTCTTCGTATCTCGAAATCAAGATATCTACCAAACTATAAGTGATCCAAATTCCCTCACCAATTGGTAACACAGCAAGATAGGTCTTCCTCGTGTGGGATCATGTGACTTCCTCAATGGAGACTTCTAACAATTAACGTGATTCAACCTATCTATAATTGCGTTATGGTCGCTATTTCAATTTTTTCTTAAATTTGACTCTCTCACTAATCTCTCGCTTAAGATTGGCGCTATATTTATCATCGTCCTAGTGTTCCAGCTTTTGTCTACTCTGATCAGACATAGATATGCTCAAAGTGAAACTATTGTGCAAGTAATAACTAGAATTATAAGAATAATGTTCTCTAATCGTTGGAGAGATAAGGTAGGTTTTTTTGAGGAGATTCATAGGGATTTAGTAAAAATTATTGTATATATTAGTGTAAAGCGAAAAAGAACAAAATATGTACGAAAAGATGTGAATTACATCCCAAACATAGGAGCGAACAAATACCTAAATACATTAAAAAAAAGAAGCTGTATAAATTTTGTTTATCGTGTTAGACGAAATCTGTCCAAGTTGGATATATATATATTCCACACAAAATTCTAGCAACTGTTCTTTATTTACACAATAATAAACAGCACGCCGGGATATTGCTCGCAATAATAAACGACAATATAAATATTTGGGATTTAATTCGATTAAATTTGGTGGCCAATGTATCCCCTAACATAGCGAGATTAACACTTCTATAGTGGTCTTTTTTGCGAATGTCTAAACTCTATTTATCCGTACTTGTTAGGGAGATCTATACTTATCCTCAAGACGACAGAATTCATCTCAACACATACATCGAGTCTAATAATCTTCGTTACTAAACTAGTTATCCCACCTACTCTTAGTAATTTCGAGTCCAAATGATAAAGCACAAATGATCTTCCGGACTGAAAATTCATAGTGAAGTTACATTTTAGCTTATGTCAACTAAAAAATATTTAACAATTGGGACCAAGGTAAAAATATTATCCACTAGAGTGGACCTTATTAGTAACTCATGTTCGCACTCGATCAATAATCAAACAGCAATCTTGTTCGTTTATGAAGCGCGGGATGCATTAAAACCCATTTCAAATAATCAATTAGTAGAAACAACTTCCTGTCACCCTCGACTGGGATCAGCTACTCCAGCTAATTGAAGATATAAGGACTCACCAACTTGCTCTGGGGTGTCCGTCTCTGATCTGACAGTGTTGGGAATGTTTAAGCAAGTTATGGCGATTACTTCACAAATAAGCTTTGCGCGAGTAGAACACCAATCCTCGCGTGCGAGTACTGCAATGCCAGGCGGGCACAAACGCATTTTCAACAATGATTCCGTCTAGTGCTCTTCAAATCCTGATTAAGGAGAGTAAGACATATATATATATATATATAGTAAATTTGGATCTAAGCGTAGTATGGAAACAGTCATCCTTATAATATAACCTATATTAATTCATTCTCAAAATACTATGTCGATTAAGTAAAAATATTATAATAATTCTTATCACTCACTCACTTACTCACATATATATATATATATTATAATTATATATTATATTAATGAGTTATATATATATTATATATATTTAAATATATATATAAATAAAAATGAGTTAATTATAATTTCAAATTAGTTAATCGAGGTTTGTTACTATTTAAATAAAATAAATTCGACTTATTGTACGTGAATAATATATCAGATTGTTTTGTCACCACTCTGAGATTAACTTATGAAGATCGACTTGGTGTAAATGCGTGCCAAAGATTTAATGTGCGGAAATTGGGTAAATAACTACTGCGACGCTTATATTGTAAAATTTGCCACCTGCATACGAGGAATGCATTTCTCTCGGAAACCGCAGAATTTCAATTTGATGGATTGAGGGGCCGAGTTGAGCTTTAGCCGCATAATATGGAGATATAGGTACGGTTTATGAGTGTGAAAAAGAAATGTGCTTATTTGGGCACCTCAATTTACGTGGGCTAATACAAAGAGGCATAACTCCTTGGTTCGCCTTGGATCAAGGTTTTACGATATGTAGGAGGCGTTTGGAGAGCTCTATGATAGGTCTATAAACTGAGCCATTGGCTCACATTGCAGGAAAGGAGCAAGAGTGTTTATATTAACCATTTAAGTCCTATTTCTTTTGCTCAGAGTTTTTCTTGTGGTTTATCTTCATAACTGTCAAAACATACACCATCGTTGCACAGTAATTTAATTTATATAACACATGTATGTCTATATAATATCGATTATCAATATTAGAATTTTAATTTCTTTTATAATATCGATTCCACCAAGAATGTTCAAAAATAAAAGCATAATGATAGAAGTGACAAATAAATTTAATTATAACCAAACTAAACAAAAGTCTGACCTTTCATTAATGAGTAATATATGTTTAATAATATAGCATTAATAAACTTATTATTATTAAGTAAATTATGAGCATAATTTTAGGCACATTATTATACTAATTAAATAATTAATAATAATATCATATTTATGAGCATACAGTTTGCAATATCAATTGGGTATGTGTCGAGGAGGATACTGCACAAATACGAGAGGAAGCTTCCACTGCAGGTGCCCTTCTGGCTTTGATCTTTCATCTGATGGACAAACTTGTATTGGTAAGATTTCATACTAATTTGGTAAGATGGTGTTATTCATACTTATAATGCCTTACATTACAGATTTGTTTAAAGGCAGGTCAATAGCTATACGCTTAATTTGCGCGTATATATGTTTTTTATGATTAATTATCAAGCCACTAAAGATGCACCAGATACCTCAAACAATCGAACATTATTAAAATTCAATGCTTGAATCAGCTAAATAAATTTTGAGAATACCTAAGTAACGGATAGAAAAACTTGATTAAGGCATCTTATTTAATATGTATAAAGTTTAGTATCAGGCGCTGTGATTCTATGATGTATTATGTTATTGTAAGATTACTTATTATATTTTACCATATATAGTTATTTTTTCTTTATAAAATTTTGCAAGAACAGAGAAAATCTATACATTAGTAAAGTTAGTGGACATAGGAAAATTCAATACTAAAATGTAATAATAAAATAGATATACTACATCATTCTTCATAAAAAAAAAACGGCTTAGTGGATAAAATGATTTGGTTAGCTTTTAATATAGTTATTCTTAGGATTGGTTTATAAAAATTAAAAAGACTATATATATCATAATGCATAATTCTCACTTAGTTTAAAATATAGTTCCACATTCTCTAATTACTATTTATTCGTAATAAATAGTATTGTAAACACTTGACTACCGTGGACCATATACTCATTGTGCGTGCTCATCTATATATATGGATGAACCTTAATTGAACTTTGATTTTTCAGATTAGTTTTATTTATATTATTGGTGAATAGTAAATTTATAATAGTTTTATAATAATTCATTAATATATTATTATTAATTATTGATTATTCAATCTATTATTATATATTATTATCTATTATTATTACTTGACTAATTTACTTATTATATAAACGAAATAAACTAGAGTACATGCATATAAAGTCTGACAGACTGACAAGGACCTGAGGAAATAGATGCTGCTGTAACTGAGAACGGGAGAAAATTTAAATGAATATCTAGGAGAGTCTCTAACAACACCTTTATGAGAGAACCTGGTGATTCCTTTTTTTTTCTAACACTTGAAAGACGGTTTGCTCAGCTAATTTTAAATTTTTCTTTTAATTCTTCATTATTATTTACATGTAGAAAATTATTTCCTGTGACTCTTATAAAAATCGGGCGATGGTGAAGGCGCCCTTTTTGATTATCTAGTTTATTTACTAGTCCATATTAATATTTTAATTAATAATTTAAATTATTATAATATCATAGATACACTTAAAATATGGCTTTCCAGCTATATCCTTGAAAATGTAGTGAATAATAAAGTACATATTTAAATTAATATATTAATGTTAATAATACCTTTTGAATAACGTTAACAACTATTTAGAATTTTATTAAAACGCAATCTAAGAATTAAATAATATTGCCTATTAATAATTATCTTTGAATGTTTAATCAGTAAGAAAAACAAATAATAATGCACCAATAAAATTATATTTGATATTATATATCAGAGAAGATATCCGCGTATACATAGTAGAAGTCTAGAAGTCTAGTTGACATGTAGATCTATTCCGGATTGTAGTTAACCATGCGGAATATTATTTAATAAGTTTGTTGTTGGCATTGTTGTTGTCATCGATGTCCTTCTCATTTCACTAGTTGTTGTTGCTCTTGTGTGTCGTTTTCCAAAATTATTGTTGGAACATTATTGTTCTATTTGTTCTCCTATGGGGTGGTTACCTTTCATGGTTCATAACTTATTTTAATTTATGATCGAATCAATAATAAATATATATTTTGCTCTTGGTTCAGAGTTTTTTAGAAAAATATTATTCATTCAAGTGTGCAGAAACTTTAGGTGGGGTTTAGATTTGATGTAAGGGATATAATGATGAGATTTATAATGACACGAGTGTTAGATAAATGTAGCCAACATAAGTGGTAATGATTAATTCCCTATGATGAGTATCTAACTGTGCTGACGAATATTTTTCGTACGGTAAGATTGGGGTATCATGTAGGCATTCTAGACGGTTTTCATCTTCGCTCGAAGTGACGGATACACTACGACAGTTACTTTTATTTCTCTACTTAGAGAGATGGCAACGTCTTTCTGTGTATCTAGACGTAAAGGACTGAATATAGCGGAGGGGACGAACAGGTTCATACCGTGCGAATATTTGGACCAATTTGGAGATCAATCAAAGTATCGGGGAGATAAACACAGGTTTCTTTATAATAACAAGTGATGTAGTGATCAAAAAATTGCGAGTAAAGTCTAATTTACTATCTATTAACGTTTAACTCACAAAGACTGCATATAATAACTATATTAATTGCGTTGGTCCATAGAAAAAAAAGTTATATTTGTTAATATTTCAGCATATATATTACATTCTATTCTATTTCTTCTATCATATCATATCCTATTTCTATCCTTATTTCTCTATAAAGTCACTTTATGTAATAAAAATTTATTGTTTAGTATGTATTCGGTATAACATATAGATAGATAGATTAAACAGTGAGAATATTCCTATATAATATTATCGTAATTATTATATCAATTGTTTAATTTATTATTCAAAACAAATTTTAAATTAATATATTTTCACATGACATTAGTATAAACAACCTATTTATACTAAATTAATTTACTATAGTGATACTATATAACATAATACTAACACTACATCAATTAAAGTGGTTCATGTGGGGAAAATTCTCCCTATCACCATTTTATTAATAACCATATTTATCATCACTATTCGCTATACCATTAATTTCTATCATATTATTAGGCTAAATGCATATATAATAGTGTATTGTAAGTATAATAGTAGTAATAGTATTCATAGGTGTGATAGTGACGTGTGCTACCTATAGGAATTATTATATAAGTATTATTGTATAAGTATTATTATAATTGTATAATTATATATAGTTAATCATAATGGTATTCTATAATATATAATAATTTATTCATTAATTACTTGTCGAATTACCGGCTAAATGAACTTTATATTATCGTGAACTATTATATTATGATTATCTAATTTATTATTTAATTATTATTAGTTTAATTATTCAATGTAACCAGCTTGACTTTTTCGAGGATTCTTGATACAACACCCCCATTTTACTCTCATTTACTTTCTGCTAACTAAAACTCAAGATCTACCTCATCCTGCTAACTTTTTAAATTCTCATGTCACAAATATACGACATCCATGATAAGTAATTATTTTTGGTTATATTTGTTTTTATCTATGTGTATTTTATTTATATGAGTTATATTATATATATACATGTGGAAATATAATTTATTTTATTATATATATGTATAAGTAATGATAATATATTAAAAATGATTATTATATTAATATTATGTAATTAATCCTTATAATTTCCTCAAAAAGCCAGATAACAACTAAAACAAACTCGAGAATAATAAAAAAAAACTCTTAGACTAATGAACTAAAGTAGGATTCCATTGATTTATATCAGAGAGGAGATTGATAATACATAGATATGTCTTCGGATAATACCTTCATTCAAAAAACAAATACACAACTTACTTAAAAAACATTAGCTACAAAACTCTAGTACTAGTTGTGGTTGAATTTGTTGTTAGCTCAAAAAATCTTGTATTCTATAACTAAAGTTGAGAGAAAATGAATTCTTTCTTGTCTTTGATGGAGAATCATCCTTTTTCAGTGCTGATGCATATCTCAATGATTCATCTATGAACCTGGCTTCTTACCAGATCTAATTTAAATGATAATTATACACTTATCAATCCTTAATTATATCCGCAAATTTGGGTCCTGGAGGATAATATACCTATATTAGTATGAATGAGACGATAATGAGTAATTATTGAAATACACTTTATTACAATAGTTAATATATATTGATATGTCAAACCAATTTCCATTTTGCATAAGAATCATTTAATTTAACTTATATAGATTAGATACTTATCATTTATTATGATGGATATTATATGTAAGGATATTAGTATATACCATATTAATTTTTATATTTAGCAAAATATAATTGAGTATTAATTATATATATATAATAATTATAAATAAAATATGACAATAATAAGTTAAATTATAATTTTAAATTATTTATTCACCATTTGTAGAGGTTTGGCGAAATTTTTGCAGAAACCGTTGTAATATGTTTTTGTAAAGATTTATCAAGTCATAAAGCTAATAATAGGCTATAATATTAATTATTACTTATATTAAGAAAAGATAAACTTTGGATTCGAGTTGCGAGCCAGTAATATAACATGAATAATTCTTGTGTACTTTACAATAATTCACGGTATTGTTCCGATTCATATAAAATAATAATATTCTTATATTATTATTAACATTGATACTTTCAATTTATCAATAATAATTTGCATGTCAATTTTAATAAACTCCATATTAAAACTATGGATAGGTCTCAGATACTTTCGATAGATTGCTATGATATCAAATTATATGATCGAACTATAACGTTGAACACAAATATAAATTATTGATTTAAGACTTGGAGAAACAGTGTCGCAATTCGAAAACATTTAGATTCAACTTAAACTAACATTTATTTACGAATCAGAATTATAGAGATATAACTTAAAGTAACATTTACTTACGAATCAGAATCAGAGATATTACTTAAAGTAACACTTACTTACGAATCGGAATCATTTTGCTGTTATGAAATACAAATAAATTAGGTCTTCAAATAATATAAATGCTTTCACGAGAAAGAGAGGGGAGAAGACTCGAGGATAGAACGAAGTAAAATAAGGATAGACGAAAGACAAGAAAGAAAGAAGAGCACTTTGACTCTTTTAGACGAGAAACTCTGAAGATTAATGACGAATATTTAGTAGGATGGACACGTAAATAAGAAGATGACAGAGACGAGTAAATGAGAAGAATGAACAAATGTTGTCGAGAGAGAGAGAGAGAGAGAAAAACGAGTTTTGAAAAGCAGTGTATTTTTATTCGCCCATTCTATACCTCTTTTATTGAGTAAAATATTTTCTTTTTTATGTAAAAAAATCATATTTAATTTTAGTATTTCAAAATGTCTGGGTGAATTTTCTAAACATATATTGTAGGAAATAGTGACACTAAAATTTAGAAAGAAAATAAGTTGAGGGAAAATAAAATTAAAAAAAAAAGTAAGGGTATCCGTAACATTTTACATTGTTGCCAGTTTTTATTTTTGTTCGAGTTAATTAATAAATTTGAGTAAATTGTCAATTAGATATATAAAGTATTTCTCAGGAGTGTGTGATAAATTTTAATAAGTTCCAATTTTAGAATGAAGTGTCTGAAAGAAGTATGGTGGGCCAACCGTAGTTATTGCTTCAATATGTTCAATTATGTTCCTCGAAATGGAAATTCCTTGTATGAGAAATTTGTAAGGGAAGTTATCGATTTGTCTATTGTCTCATGAAATTAATATAATCTATTATTATTTATTATGGGAATAAACTCTCGGAGTTGAGATCGAAAGCGCTTGTATATTCAGAATATTTGAATGAGAAATAAGAAATCTAAAAAATAGTTACGAGTAATGGTATTAGCTTATTTAATAACGAATCAATACTTATTATGCGAATGTGCGTATTCACGGACTATAGAATGTAAAGATTTAAAATGTTCTTAATATATTATGGCACTATCCTTACGAGCAGAAAAAAGCGGAAAAATAATTAATAAACTTTATGTATTATCTTTTTATCTCGGAGCAAATAAAGAATTACATTATTACTATGTCCTAGTACTATATAAATATATTTAGGAGGGAATAGGTATTTTTATATCTTGGACTATAAAAATAAAATTACTCCAAAATAATCATTAAATAATTTATGGTAAATATATAAAAGGAAGCATAGAGTGAATATAATAAATAAGGTACTTATAATGATTAAAGAATTATTAGAATAGATGATTTTGTATACTTTTTACTATCTTTCTTACTTCTCTTCTTTCTTCTTACTTTTTACTTCTTTCGTTCTTCTTCTTACCTTCATTATAATCCTATATCACTAATTACATTTATATCTTATTCTGTCTATTACATAAATTCTTCATTCTTCTAATCTTCTTCTTCTTCTTTATATATCATATATTAATAAATAAAATCACACTGCCTATTTCAAGATCACTTTTTTACATAATATTCATTATTTAATATTATTTTTAATCTAATTAATTAAAAATAATTAAATATATATAGAGAGAGAACCATTTATTATATTAAGTTGAAATCAAAATGTTAATATATTATGAAAATTAGTTCTTAAATTAAGAGTGTAATTTTAAGTACTAAAAAAAAACTCTATTTTATATATTTATTTAATGTATATAATTATATTTTGATTGAAATCCAGCTGTACATCTATTTTATTCAATATATTATTTTCAGGTGTACCGTTCTTATCTCAATTCTTATTATTAATTAGTACTAAATATCAGTGATATTATTATCAATTCCTCCATCTTTCTTTCAGCATTTTCTTACTTTCAATTTTAGCTATCAATATTTAACTACATAAATAAATTAATACTCCTATGTTTATATTAATCTCAATTTACAGTAAAATCATTGCTACGGGTAGATCCTGTTATTGTGTTAGCACGCAAATCATCACATAGGGATTACACCATTGTCGCATTATGACTATGGTGTTTGTCCTTTCACGAATGTATTTGTCTATTCGTTTCAATTGCAATTGCAATAATTGGTATGATAATCTGTCGCAACGTCAGCAAATTGTACAATATCCCTACATCGTACCTTGTAACCACGTTCTGAGTTGAGAAGCACTTCGATGAACTAACTGATAGGATTGAGTGGCGCAAATGCTGCAAATAGCGGTGAGAATGACAGATTGGTCAGAAAAAACAAGGATTCGCATGTAACGATCCTCAGTAGATGGAGGTAAGAATTATTATTTCGGCGTCAATCGCAACCGGTATAATTTGTCCAAATTCGGCGCAATGATTTTATTTTTTGGCCACTATTTTTTTGGTTCAATGGTTCCCTATACACGATTGTGGTAATGATTAGCGAACAGACAAGGCTGACAATCACTTCTTTTGTCTAGACTCAACGAAACATGACGAGTGGTATAAGGTTTTTTGGGCATGATTCCAAAGATGATACACATTAATGTCTCATTAAATTCAGCAAGAGGCATTGAATTATTTCCCGTATTTACTTTTATGGTTCACTTGTAGATATCATAAAGAAGAATCTCAGTTTTATATCTTAAAATTGAAATATTATTATTTCTGATGCAATGTATGGACTTAACTAAAGTACTTATCTATTAATGAAGAAAAGTACATATTTCTGTGCTTTGAGTATAGTTATTGTCTCACGTATTTGTTTGTTACGAATGTTGTTAGATTTTGCTGTGTATACGTACTGTAGTTTTCTAGTAGTTTGTAATATTTGAGTGATGGTGAGTTTTAGTCTTAGTTGTTGATTATCATTATTGTTAGTTCGGTACATATGTATCTAGTTAGTATGTTGTCCTCTGGTAAGTTAGTTTTAAAATTATCCAATTATTTTATTATTACTTGATATTATTATATATAGATTGATTTTGCATTAATCTTTATTTTAATTATTTAACTTATATCTTAATATAATTTTATTATTTGAGTTCAATATCTATTATGGACCTATGCATTTATTTCTAGGTGTTGAGGTTAATATTGGATCATATAATATTTATTATGATGATTTATTTTATTTTGTAAAAAATTAATTATAATGGAATTACTTATATTTTTGTCTATTTCTTCATCTTTATAAATTAAAACTGAATAATCAGAGATTTTTACCAGTTTATGACGTAAAGGGGTTTCAATGTTACTAAAGTAACTTTACTTAAATGAAAATCAAATGTCTTTAATCGGGAATATAAAATTACAAAATTTGATTTACTATTTATTATTTATTAAATATATAAATCATTATCTATTTATTTCTTTCTTTCTTTTTATTTTATTTTTTATTTTATCATTTTCAACGTTTAATTGTATATTCACTCTCAATTATATAATTGGTAGTGTAGGCGTTAAGAGAGTGTGATATTATGGACATTACATTTTGAATAATTAGTAAATAAAATATACATGTTTAAAGGTAGAAAATTACCACTTTTTGGGCCAGAGAAGAATCTCATGATCTCATTAAAATCAGAAAAAGTTCACAGATTAAAATCATTTATTCAGTGATAAAATCAATAGGGTCAATAAATTGAATAATTTACAAATGAAATCATATATAGGAAGTCACTTGAATATAAAAGATTTGTTGTTTATTTCTGCTATCAATTATAGAGATATTCTCGCTTCCAGGCTTTTAAAGTCAACATGTCACAAATCTAATTGTAAACTACGTCCTTTGAAAAACTAAAAGCACTCCTGTGTACATCTTTATTCTTTGACATCTATCTATGTATGTATTGTACCGAATGCTTGCTTGCAACACTATTTGATGACATTATTATTCAAGTTGTGCGACCATCCATTAAATTAATGTGGTTATTATGCATATTATTTAGTTCTGCATTCTCTCTGGCAACAGTGGTCATCTGGTTCGTGCAGGTTGGTGAATCAGAGATCCTCCCACTGATAAACTAAAGATATATTGTTTAACCTAGTTTAGTTTATTACAATGTTTATATTGCTATGTTTAAGAGCTAGATCAAGGGGACATTATTAGGCTTAAGGTAAGGTCAGGGACTTGAATTTACTTTGAATTATTACTCTATTTTGGGGCCACAATTTTATTTAAAGACCTTAGTAATAGAGCCAGGTTCCCATTACATCTTGTCAAATACGAGACAATATTATTATTTCCTACCATTCACCCTTTTTTAAGACTCCGGTATTGAATAGACAATGATGTATTAAGGATAGAGATAACGATTATTTGAAATTGAACAACGATAAAATAGATCCTATTGGAATATTGAGCGAGATGTCCGTTAATCAGATGAGAAGATCCGATAGTGTGTAACATGCGGTGCAATTATGATGGCAAAACTTACACTTACTATGGAAACGTGTCTCTTTTACATCTAACCATTCAACAATATTTTTGAAGATCCTTATCTTGGCATATATAATAATTCTAGGTGTCATTCTTCTAAATTAAATTAAATTGTTTTATGTTATTAATCCAAATAATACCTATCAATTTATAACCTAATAATATGTTTTATCTTACAAATCTCACTCTCTGCTATCTGATTCTATTCCAGTCTTAAATAATTTATACCAAATACTATATTCTCCGATCTATATTATGTTATCTTTACGAGATTAAATGCGATGATTTTTCCTATTTCTGTCATTTACTATTTTACATCTTCGTCATATTTTAATTTATAGTTTGATATTAAAGCCGTTATCTGAATGGTTTCGGTTAGTCTATACAAATATAAGTATTTCGTAAAATAATCAAACATCCACACTTTTTCAGACCAGTCACATAATAAGCCTCTTATTCAATTCGAACTAATCCACTACGCAATGTTGCAATTAGCTAGAATGTATGAGATTTTACCTTTTATTTTTATTTATTTTTTTTCATTTTCTTATTAGGATTTACCTCATCTAGATTATCTAACTTCGAGATATATTTATGATCAATGTAACTTTCATGAATTATGTATTCTATTATAATAACTATATACTCAATATTATGTATTAAATTATCTATATTATTATATAATATATATATTTATATATTATAAGTAATATATAAATATATCGATTATTATTATTATAATATGTATTTTTTTTTGGGAATATTCTACAATACTATCTCATACTATACTAATATGTACGTTTTTGCGTATTCTACAAAACAGATATCTAAACCATTTGCCTAAATTACCTAGAATCATTTAAATTCTGAGTATTATAAAATTTTTATATATCGATCGTCAAATTATATTTACATTAATCTCATAATTCTTCGATACTTTTTCCGTATAAACCCAACACCATCTATAATCATATTATTTTTATTTATCTCATATTTCATTACGTTCATTTTTCAATCACCATAGCTCTTAACATTTGCGCATTCCTATCTCATATGTTATTTTCACATTATTACTTTCTTCACACCTTAACAGTTCACCCATGTAAGGATTACACCATCATTGTACATATCGCACATTAGAGTTCCTAATATCTTCTAAATTCTCAAGGATTCTCTAATTACATTCACCAAAGGTTTGGTTACGCAAGTCACCTTCCTACCACATTCATATAACTTATTACTTACATTCTGGCATGCATTTTTCCGTTCCATTTTCCATCCAATATCTAGCCATTAAATATTTTTATAAATCACTCTGATACTTGTTACTAGTTTGTCATTTCATTATTTACATACATGATTTTACTACTAGCTGGACCTCCATTTTCCTAATCCTATCTGATTATTTAATCTCATTTCTTTCTACATTATTACACTCCGATCACTTCTTACTATAATATACATCAACAAAGACCTCTTATCACAAATTTTCCTAATTCTCAATAACTGTTCCTCATTCAATTTCTTCCAATCTCTCAAAATATCAAATCTATACTGCATTCATTAATTGCCGGCCATCCTTCAATCATATTCTATCTCTTTCGTTCTCTCCAGTCTTATATAATTCCATTTGCATCCTCAATTTTACAATTACTCCATTTATATTATTTATAAATTTTATTGAATTATTAATTATACAATTTTAATATTAATATTATCAAATTTAGCTTAATTTGCTTTGATGAGTATATTTATTATAAACTTATACTTCTATTGTCAACTCCATATTATTAACTTATTTATATAATAAAATATTATCTACATACAATTTTTTTTCTTTTTATTTATCCATTTATATTATTATTCTTATTACATTCTCAAACTTCATCATATATTCAAATCATTAATTATTATTTTATTATATATTTAACATGTAATACCTTTAATATAGCAAATGCCATTATTATCAACAGTTAATTGATTATATATTATAACAAATACACTATTAATTATTTTTTAATTTATGTATTACTTAATGATTATTATTATAACATAATACACTATTATTTAATTATTAATTATTATTAATTTTTATTATTATTTATTTTATTTGAGACTATATTAATAATTATAATTTGTATTAATTTAATGTTATTTCTTATTGTTAATATATTATAGAAAATAACCTATTATTTATTTTTAATTAGCTTTTAAATAGATAGTGAATTAGAAGATTACCTAAGAATGGTAATTAAGTAATTACAGACATATTTTTTAAACTTTTAAATCAGAATGTTTGTATTCTGGTTATTATTTACATCTGAGAAATAAGATCTATTGGGGGATTTCACAACTCTCTGATGATATATGTAAATTTCCAGATCCTGGAGTAATTGCCATTATTGTATTATTGTATCTGTTTGCAAATATAGCTGTCTCTTTAGTTTTTAATCATTTAATATAGTGTCAATCATCATTGCATTCTTTTAACCAGTTTAATATTACGTAGTTGAAGGTATTACTGTTGAAATTTATTTTATATATCAACTAGATGGGAAAACTTGCTTGGATATTGATGAGTGTTTGTTGAATTTAATATATATCCTTATTATATTTGTCATAAAGTGAATGAGCTATGTTCATATATGTGTTGAATTTATCTATTGAAAGGTATATTCATACATGTAAACATTTGTCCCCATCTGGTTTTAAAACTTCGATTGTTAATAGATATTTGAAACTTAACAATAATGTTGTATTTATTGGAATTTTAAGAACCCAAATGATATTGTTATTTTAGTCTACTATTTTGGTATTAATGACAAAAACGGATGTATTTTGTGTACTCTAAGAGAATTTTGGATGGTAATCTCATTCATTATAGTTATGATGTATTATATCCATAGAATCGTCTAATAAATATTCTGAAATAATGTGGAATGAATTTTTTTTTATTACTTAAAAATTTTAACTGTGCATTGGTATATCTATCTATAAATATGATTTTATTACTTCACGTATATTTTTAAAACATTTTGTTTTTTCTTAGGGTAGGTTCCACAAAGCAACTGCACTTTGTTGTTCAATTATTATTATTAATTCTGTTGGAGAGGATGGGATTTCTTGCTTTGTGAAATGAAATGCTCTCAGTCGTTGCACGGAAATTCATTATTTCGTAATTGAAACTATGTTATTCCAAAATAGTTATGGTTATGTGGGCGGTAAAGATGTCAATGAATGCACTGTTTATGAAGACATGTGCGAAAATGGTCGTTGTCGGAATTCCATTGGATCATTTTCTTGTCGGTGCAATCAAGGGTACGCCCTTGACGAAGATGGAATTAAATGTACAGGTATATTTGAAAACAAATTTTGACAGGTTTTGAGCTTCTAGACGAAAGTCATTCACTTGAAAACTTAAAGAAGTTGATTTTAAGATTCATTACTCTTATAAACAACAGTATCTTTCATATTATAAATACTTTATTTAACTTTTATATTGCAATGAATTTTTAATATATGACATTGATTTTCCGTTAATGCGAATCATTTATTCTTTCAAATAGATATCGACGAGTGTGGAATTATGCGAGGAGTTTGTGGCAATGGAACGTGTGAAAATACTGACGGGTCTTTCATTTGCAACTGCAACCAAGGATTTGAATCAACAATGGTCATGCAAGTTTGCATGGGTAACTTTAAATATTTTAATTTCTTTATATAAGCTTAGTTTACTAATGATGTAATTAATACTTTTAAATGAAACAAAGTTATCTGATATCAAGAAAAACAATTTTATTAAAATGTTTTAGACAAAATTGTACTGAACAATTTACGATGTACACTCCTTGAATATAAAATCACTGAAATATATTCGTTTAGTCAGTAACAAGAAGTGTCCAACATTTCCCAAACTGTGAATTATACCTTTTATTTGTACTTCCCACAACGCTCATAAAAATAGGAATGTTTGTGCTTAGGAAAAGAAAAATTTTGAAATTTATTTTTATTTTATTTTCAAATATGTTGACATACATAGGTGAAGCTATTTACTTTTCAACTTCTTCTCCACCTCCATCTTCACACCACAAAATGCAATAACCAAGTTTATATCTCTTTTGAATTTTATTTTATTTCTCCGAACTGACGGACCACATAAATGAAATGCAAGGGTGGCCTTCAGTTTCGAAGGCCTGACCTAGGCTATACCTTCATATAGGCTATCTGATTGTAAAAGTTTTATAAAATTATTATGTGACTTCATAATCTCCTCCTCTTTTAACTAATGTTTAGTCGTATACTATCTTCATATTAGGATCTTTAACTTATTTTTAGTTATTCTTTAATATAAATTACTTCTAATTTATTTGTCCAGGTTGACTGTCGATCATCTTCCAAAGGATTATTTTTGGGTCTTCTTGTGCTAGTAGGAGGAATTATAATCCTTATAATATTCTTTGTAATGAAGAGCCAGAATGATTTCCGTGAAAAGTTGTTTTGGATGTGTAATGGAACGATGCTCAATATTTGAGTCTCCTTTTATATTCAATGGCAATTAAATAATATATATATAATATAATTTATATTTATTATAATATTTATTTTACTTATACAATAGAGTAAAATAAATTTTACTTATATATAATTATATATATTATTATATTATATAATATTATATATAGTATATAATTTTTGCTCAAATATCTCTTGTTATACAGAATATTATAATCACTATATTTATTATACTATTACATATATATAATTATTTAATATATATATATATTTATATATATTTATTATTATATATATATATATATATATTATTTATATATTATATATATAATATATATATATAATAATTTTCAGATATAAATGAGTGGCGAAAGAATACCTGGTATTATTTTGAAATGTTAGATAAACACATTCGGTGGTAAGCTTCGGTTAAAATAATTTTATGCATGTTCAGATGTTGTGGAAAATTAGCAATTATAATATGATTGAATCAGAGGTTAATTTTTTTTCGTGTTAAGTAACATTGAAACAAGCAAGAGTTGCGGTTATGTTTTGTTGATCCTTTTCCTGTCAGACACTTCCAGGCTGTCTCTGTATCTAACGGTGGTTTGAATAGTAGTCTCTCAGGCTTTCAAGGATAACAAATAGTTGATTCCCATTTGGAAGATATTTCTTTGATTATAACAGTCGAAATTTTTGGTTCTCAGTGGCAAAAACCTCTACGACTATGACATATTGCTTAAGAAATGGCAAGAATTAATCAGCAAAATGGAAGAGTGATCGAAAACATAAAATTTAGTGATCAAATTTTAAAAGGACCTTCTTGCGGTTGCCAATGCTTGATCGACAAATAATTGTTTGTTAACCAGGTTTAGGAATGTATTAGTCAGGCAATTTATTTCAAAATCCAAATATTCGGGGGAGCAAATTATATAAGCACGCAGGAAAAGACCAGACAAGGCTGACTTTTTTTGTGTTGTTGCTATGTGTTGGGAAAGCATGAACGTATGAATCTGGGTGAGTGGGTTTGCGATGTATCTTGAAAAACATATGATTACCAACCCTCCTCACCAAAACATCAAGAAAAGGAAGCTCGTTGCCTTTTTTCCTGTTCATAAGTAAATTTAATGGATAAGAAGCCCTTATTTAATGTAGATAAAATATCATCAATACAGCCAATATTATCTATAAGTACAAATGTATCATCTACATATCTAAACTATTAGCCCCAGGGGTTAGAGCATTATGCAGGCAATTTATTTTTAAAAATTCAATAAAAATTTTAAACAAAACAGGAGAGACAGGGAGCCTATAGGCAAGCCAGAACACTGATGATAAAATTCATTATTAAATGAAAAGTAGCTGCTGTTGCAGCAAAGTCTAAGTAATGAAAGGAAAGTATTCAATCCATCAGGAAGATCATCAATATGTTCAGATAAAAAATTACTTAGAGTGTTCAAAGTGTGGTCTATGGGAATATATGTAAAAAAAACTGACACATCAAAACTGACCATGATTTTATTACTTAAGCTGCCTGTTTTTTACATTAAAAACAAAATCCTCTGAATTCTTAATATGGAAGGAGATGGAAATACGACCCACATATCTTAACAAAAAAGAAGCCAACCATTTGGAAAGACCTAAAGCAATACAAATATTATTGGCAATTATGGGTCTCATGGGAACATCAGGCTTGGGAATTATAGAGAGACCATATAATATATATGATAAATTGGGGAAATAAGAAATCATTTGCTGTAACTGAAGTAACTGAGGGTAATCTTTCAGAAGAGTTGCTTCAAGTTTTTATTAGCATCTTCTTTCCTATTGGCCTCGAAACTATTTTCCGGGCAGAAATCAGAAAACTCTACGTAAGCCAAGAACTTTGTATTTATCTTCATATTCATCATATCTCAAGAGAAGTTTTCACCCTTTCAATGGAACTAGCATCTTCTTCCCATTTGGCTCCAAATCGTTTTTCCAGAGCTCTCCAGAAGATCGTTTTCTAGGCGCAAAAGATTCGATGCTGGTCCAAGAGTTTTTCAAGCAAAAAAAAACAAAGTAAAGGCCGGGTGGCGGCCCTGTCGCCCGTTGAACTGTCGCGAAAGAAATCTCTATGTCTTACTGCGTCAAATATCCATTCTTTTATATATAATATATATAATATATATATATATATATATATATATATATATATAATAACATTGTTATTGTCTTTATAGATTTCATGTATTACAAATATCTCATTATTTTTAGTTTTTCAGGGAGTGTGCTTCTGAGCTGGCGGCCTTCCTCGTTCACTCTACTCTATGTCTTAATTTTACTAATACTTTTCCTCACGTGCGAAGCGCGCATATGTCCAACGATCCCCGAAAAAAAGGCAGCCGCTCTGATCACTTCCAACTATTGCCCTATAGCTCTCACTTGTATTCTATCTAAAATCTTTGAAACTCTTCTGAACTCTCATTTCCTTGGAATCATCTGAAGGTCTCATTCCCTTCTTCAGATCATCAGTATGCTTTCGTCGTTCGAGTTCAACTGGTGACATATTTTCCTATCTAACTGATTTATGGTCTTCAGCCCCTTAGGGACCCATGGGAGTCTTGCGATTGGCGTTGACATATCCAAATGCTTTTTGATCGGAGTTTGGCAGCGTTCACTGCTCTCTAAAGCTCCCTCCTTGGGTTTCCTCCTTCACTTCTTAAATCAGCACTCGTTGATGGAGCGGACCTCTTCCTCCTTTCCTGTTAATTGTGGTGATTCCTCAAGGTTCGTTCTATCTCCAACTATATTCTTACTTTTCATAAACGATCTCCTCAGCTGTACTTCTCCAACTCTGTGCACTCTTATGCCGATGACTCAAACTCATCCACTTTTCTACACATTTCAATTCTGCTCCCTTCTTTTACTTCTAGAGTTGCCTCTCGACTTCAGCTTCCGATCTATTCTTGTCGATCTGGATGGAATTTCCGGATGGGGTCGTCTCAACCTATGTAAATTCCAAACTCTTTGAAAAACTCAACTTCTCTACATCTCCCTTCTCAAAAACTCCTCTCAACTTTCTTATTTCCTTCGACTGCATCTATCGTCTCTTCTGTGAAAAACATAAACATTCTTGGGTCTTAACATAACAATAAATTGTCTTTGGAAACCTCATATCACAATGCGTTGCTAAGGTAGCCTCAAAGAAACTGGGAGTTCTGTTCAGGATGGGGGAATTTATTTCCTCTGCACAGCTACTTCAGTTGTATAAGGGCCTTATTCGCCCTTGTATGAGTACTGTTCTCACATTGTGGGGGGCTCCGTTCCACCCTTCTATTGGATAGGGATGAGTCTAAAGCTAAGAGATTATTAAACTGTCCCCTACTTTCTAACTCTCTTGACCCTCTATCTCTGCGAGGTGACGTTGGCGCACTATCTCTTTCTATACGCGTACTACAGCGGAGAATGCTCAGGGGAATTTGGCACTCGCATATCCACCTCCTTGCGTCCCCTCGCCAATACAAGGGGTGCCTTCTCTCGCATGAGTTTTGCATGAGTATTGAGAACCCCAGAACTTGTCTCGTTGTGGTGCCTTTTCTTTCCTGCTTACTTCTGTTCTGCTGGAAACTCCTGCCTTCTTCTGTTTTTCAACTATATTTATCTTCCCCTCTTTAAAGCCCCCTTCTGCGCTCACCTTGGAGATTTGCCTTAGGTTTGAAATTGGGTGTTTTTTTTTTTTTTGTTTTATTTTCCGCCCCCCTCCTATGAAAAGGGAGGGGCCCCTCGGGCCCCCGGATGGTGGTTAATTTAAACTATAATATATATATATATATATATAATATATATATATATATATTATATATAATAATATATATATATATATATATATATATATATATATATATATATATATATATATATATATAAATATATATATATAATATACTTATTTATACGGAATACGCGGTGCTTTAGTATATATATATATACATATATATATATATAATATATAGTATATATATATATAATAATACTATATATATATATATATATATATATATATATAAATGGTTACACTTATTTCTCCGATACATTAACGAAAAGATAGTTAGAAGGATGTTTTTCAACCGCTTGCTACCAGGGGAGAGAATTTTGAAATGTTTCTACATATGACCCAACTACTATTGAGAAAAGGCAGCGTCACCTGCTACAATTTAATATTTCAAATTTCTTATTTTTATTTTATTTTTGATTTAATAATTCCAAAAATTACCCAAATGATTGTTAATAATTTTGTAGCTCCTCCATCCCAGAGCTCAAATGAAGTTAATTTCTATTATATAAAATTTTGATTTCTAAAATCGCCCGAATCGTAAAAGGGTTTTTTGCCTTATCTTAAGTATTTACTGCCTTACTTTGAACAAAAGCATCTCTCTTCTCTTGCGAAAAATCTTCAAACCACTGTCTGAAAAACTTTTCAGATTTTCGCTCCTTTTCCAAAAAGTCATTTCAGAGTTTTCTTCTGCTTTCCAATCTCTCTCTCTCTCTCTCTCTTCTCTCTCTCTCTCTCTCTCTCTCTCTCTCTCTCTCTTCTCTCTCCTCTCTCTCTCCTCCTCTCTCTCTCTCTCTCTCTTCTCTCTCTCTCTCTCTCTCTCTCTCTCTCTCTCTCTCTCTCTCTCTCTCTCTCTCCTCTCTCTCTCTCTCTCCTCTCTCTTCTCTCTTCCGGCCCCTTCTGTTTTTTCTTCCCGATTTGGTTTATACTCTACGAACGGCTCGAAATATTAGTATATATATATATATATATATATATATATCACTATATTATATTTATATATATATATATATATATATATATATATAATATATATAGTAATATTAAAATATATTTATACTACAT
>JABUQX010073089.1:27500-35000 GCA_015478945.1 Trachelipus rathkii
ATGTGCACACAGTTTGTTATTATTTTTCTTTGCTCTTTTGAGATTAAAACAATCCAGAAGTCTATGATGAAGTTAAATTCAAATTAAATAAATGAATATAAAAAAAGATAAAAATTTATCATCTATAAATATATATATAATAATATAAATAATAAATATATAATATAAAAATATAATTAATATATTATATATATACGTTATATATTATATTAATTATATTTATATAACTATATTTAAATCAAATAAATCTAATTTAATAGATATATTTATTAATTCACTACTCATTATAAATTATATAAATTATATAATATTATATAATACCATTTATTATTAATATATACATATAAATAATATAAATTAATAGATATATTTAAATTACATTAATATATTAAAAGATATATATCTATTATAATCTATATTTATTGACATTTTAATTTAAATAAAATTATGAGATATAAAAATGAAAATAAGACATCTAAATATGGGCTTTATGCAACCATTAACATTATGAATATAATTATATAATAATATATAAATAAATATTATAAAAATAATATATAAAATATAAATATTATATAAATATAATATTATATAAAGATATATAAAAATGATAATATAGTTAAATAATAAATAGATATAAAAACACACACACACAAATTAAGATTAATTTATATGATGATATATATGAATAATAGTACTATTAAATAATATAGTATATGTTTTAATTTAATTTTGATTATCACACAAAACATAATATAATGCCACTAAACGATCATTGGAATCTCAATGGTATATTTTTTATAATCTAAAAATGAAACGCAATCTGATCGGTTGTAAAATAAATAACTTTCGGATTCTTTGGGATTTTTTAGGTCATAATATAAAAGGCGGAAAAGCTGATAAATCAACATGATCCAATATATGTATATATATATATAATAATATATAAATCATATAATATATATTATAACAATATATATATATATAATATATAGTATAATAAAAAATATAGATAATATGCATATTAAATATATACTACTTTAACAATAAAATTTATAATTAAATACCAACACAACACACACATATATAAATATAGTTAATTATAGTATGATATGATATATTTATATACCTATTGGTAATTATATAGTATATTAGATATATATATATATTCTAAATAATATATATCATTATATATAATATATTAATATATATAGTTATAAATACAACTAATAATATATTAATATATAAAAATAAAATATATATATTAAGTAATATATATAAAGATATATTAAATTATATATTAATAATATAAATAATATTAAATATATATATATAATAATATAATATATATATATATATATATATATATATGTTAGAAAATACTTTAAATTTTTTAAATATATTTATATGATATTTACAGTATAATATATACATTAACATATTAAAAATAATATATTATATTATATATTAAAATATATCATAATATAATAATATTATATTATAATATATATTAATATATATTATTATATATAATATAGAATATATATATATAATATAATAATAATAAAATAATATATAACATTATTAATTATGAAAAAAAAAAAGTTCAAAGTAATATTCCGTTTTTGGAATATTATTATAATAAGATGAAATTGAGCAGTAATAACTAAGAAATTTTTTTTTTATTAAGAAAATTTAATTTTGCACAAATTTTCAGATAATTTAATTTATTGTATAGATGAAAAAGAAACTACTTTTAAAAATTTTAAAAATTAAAAGGGAAAACAAAATATGTAATAATAATAAGGAGGCAGTAATAAGTGCAAAATATGATGAAATTATACAACAGTATTTTTTCGGGATAAAAACCAAACTCAGTAAAAGTATACTATATGACTTATATAGATACCAAGTACTTAACATATGTTACGACGTGTAAGTTAGTAGTAATAAGTACAGTACGTATGTTAGTACATGTACGTTACGACTTATAAGTTGGCAGTAATAATTACGTAATTAAGCTAGGAATTGTAAGTGGTAAATATCTCTGATGGACATATGTAACATAAGAGTTAAAATGGTAGCTTAGAGCTCAAGATTCAAATTTTTTTTCAACTCTGTTCAAGTGCACCGAGGCAGTATAAATTCTTGTTAAAACAGATAGGTGGGCGGGAATATTGATGTTAACAAGAAATGAGAGCGACAGAACCCTTGACCCTTCCTTTGCTTGCACCAGTTCGACACGCTTCGAACACTAAGCCTATCTCTGCATATCTAAATCTAGACATTCACTAAATATCATGACTGCACTCTGTCTGAGCTTCTGAAAAATGACTTGAGAAGGGAGTAATGGGATAGTTGTAGTTTCAGATCACTTACAATATTTATTAGATGTATCCTTTTCTCCAAGAACTTCCATCGTGACAACCCTTGGATTAATACACAATGGTCAACGTTGCAAGCGAAGAATATATTAGAGACTTATTTATATTGATTATTGATCTTTATGCACAGTTAAAGCTTTACACTAATGTAGAATACGAGATCAAATTAATAAACAGTGCACAGATATAGTAGAATATCATTGTATAGAGAAATAGAAGAATTAACAAATTGCAGAAGGAAATATTTACTTAAAATAACAGTATGACCATGGAATCTTTATAATGCTCAGTCCATGATTAAGCATCTGGTAAATTATATAGATAGAATATAAGTAAATTGTGAAAAGGATATGATTATATAGAGAATATATAAAATATCAATAGAAATAATTCAAAAAACATTTTACAAATATAATATAAACAAAATACTATTTCACGAAAATGTAGGTATTGCACAAAATTGCATTTTGTGAGAATGTGAGAAAGTACGCAAGTTACAGTGAACTAAGAAGAAGAAGTATGAGTTAGAAAGTTTACAGAGAGTCACAAATTATCATTAAAAGTACTTTATTATCACGTGTCAAGAAATTTTACTAACCCCCAAACATCTTAACTATCTTAGTAAAGTTACACGACTCCGAGGACACTTATAAACCCTATTCCAAAAGAAAATATTATAACCAGAGTAGCATACCGACACACTCCACGTAAGCCAACACACTCAGTATAACAGTAAAATGCACAGTTTTAAGACGAGAAGACTTTAAAGTGATCAACTAAACATTAAAATCCAGATCAAAATTGAAGAGCTGTGAACATCTCTTCAGTCTACGGACTCCTGACTACCTATCCAAACCTTCTTAAATGTTGTAAGTTTGTCATATCAATAAGCCTCCTTCCTCAAACCATTCTATTATTTAACTAATCTCCTCGCAATAAGCCATTTATGCCTATTAAGATTGTCCCAGTCAAAAAAAAATGAGCATAAAGTGGTGTGTGCCATTGTCTTTTTTGGAATTGTTTCTGCCGTAAGTGCTTAGAATATCTCGTTGCCTACATGCAAAATAGTTTTACTTCGAAGCGCCAATCACCTCCCACGGGTACACCTATGAGAACGTTTGGCTCGAACAAATGCTTATTCCAAACATAGCCGTGTCACGCCACACACAGCCACCAAACCATTGTTGGTTATGAATTAAACAGAAAAGTGGTGTGCTCACACGCAAGTCGAGTTAAATAACGATCTAGAAATCTTTACCAGTACGAGATGAGGCATGGTGAAAAGGCAGTCACAGAGTATCTACTTTTGGAAACATAACTTGACTGCGAGGTAAAGGGATAGAGAGGTGAGTCGCGAATATTTTTAAGGAAGGGGCCTATAGAGAACATCTATTGGCTGATTTGACATTGAGTGTGAGAGCCTTGGGGTAATCTGTGCGAGGTCAAAAGCGGTCATCGCAGCCCAGGCGAGCGTTACCTGTCTCATCGTCCGACAGAGAAGAATGCAATTCACATTGCAAACCTTTTTAAAACTATTATGAGTTTAAACATGATGTAAAATATGTTTTAAACATGCATTCACACACTGAAAAGGCGCTGATGAAATCCACCACAATTCCATTTTTCACAAAGTCCTAACGAGCGACAAAATCTTAGATGAGGGTTCAATAAACATAGGAAAGAGCAAAACATCATAATCAAAGTTGATATATATATGTAAGTGACGAGTGAGTGATATGAGTAAGGTAGCGGCGTGTGGTAAAGAGATAAGAAATAGAGCTACTACGGAGGCGCGAGTAATAATAAAGATCTAACTAGAATGAGTAAAAGTAGAACCGAACTCAGGTACGGATAAATAGCTAAAATGAAAGTAACAAGACTATTCGAGTAATGTTAATAACTCATAGATAGGAAGATGAAGCATAAAGGAGGGCAATATAGATCCCTATAACTCTTAATAGAATAATAGGAAGGACGTTGTAGTGAAGTATAAGCTACCTCAGGCATACATTAACGGGCTCTAGGTAGTAAGACAGGCAAGTAGATAATATAATAAAAATGTACAATGAAAAATCAAAATATATTCTAGAGAGTGTAAAAGAAGTGTAAAAAGCAATGTTTAAAAGATAAGATAATGCTAAAACAAAAAAACAAACACTAAACAAAAAAATAAGAGTTACAAATAAATAAATAAATAAAATAGACCAATAAAACTGACAACAGAAGTAAGAGTAAGAATGAAACGTGAAAGACATAAACTTGATCTCGAAAGCGACGGATGAAAGAGCGAGTAATTAGAGTAAAACTCAGGGTAGATAACAACCACTCAACTACGAAAAAAAGAGGACTAATAATAAATGAAAAAAAGCTGTAATATATTATTACAGAAAAAATTATTACAAATGCATGAGAGCACATTGATATGGGTATCGTGATACGCCCTAAAACAAGCTATATAGGCGTAACCGTAAAGCTAGTTAGGAGGGGCCGAATAGAGATAATGAGCTCACTAGTAGTCCTTTAATATAGTGATCTTTCTTATAAGTTGATTCTCCAGCTAATTAAATATTAGTAAAACTAATAGCACATATAGTTATAGGTATATACAACTAGATATAATAAACGAGGAAGTAAAGATATAAGTAATAAAATATCCTGACCATGAGCCGAACGCCCGGAACAACGATAACATAGGAGCCGAACGCAAACAACTTGGGGATATTATTGTACTAATATTATATTTATATATATATAGTAATATATATTATAGGTAGTCGGGATATAGGGAGTATGATAAATTTGTAAGATCAATAAATAAACAGAACAAGAAGTAAAGGGAAGAGAGTTTTCAAAGACAAAATGATGATAAGTTACAACCTAGGAAACAAAACAAAATGGTGATACGTGACGTATGGACAAAAGAATAATCTGACAATAGAACAGACAAATAATTACTAGACATATTAGGTAAAGAGATAAGTAAATATATACCCTCGGGGCAGAGTATAGTAAATGGTATGGACACAAAAGTGAACAATGAGGAGGTAAAGGTAAGGGCCTCAATTGACTAAAGACGTAGTAAAATAGATACTACCGAAAGCTTAGTAGACCCGAATAACGCATGACCTACGTCACTCAAATAAAAAATGTATGGCGTAACTCCACCCCTAGATAAGTATTAAAGGGCAGCGCGGGCCAAAAGTATTAATAGAAAAATGAACGTGAGTTAATAAAGTAGGTGAGCTATATGTATAGAGGAAATAGCCAGTAAAAGTATAATATCGAAGTTACACCAAAGAAATCACGTTAGGGTAATAGATAAGTTAGGTAGGCTCTAAGTGAACGTTGGAGCCCAATGATATTATCGGTATAATAGTGCAATATAGAGGATTAATTACTAATTATCCAATTGAAAAGCCTACAGTGAAAAATATAGAGAGTGATAAATAAATACCAAATAAAAAAAGCAACTCAATAGAAGTATAATGATAGAGAGATGATATTAGGAAGTAGTAGATAGGAGATTATTTATATATTAAAAAAGATATTTAAGATTAAGTTAAGTATAAATCAAATGTATTATAGTATTAGAAATGATAGAAAGACACGACTTCGTCTTGTAGATATGATAAGGAAGAAACTAAATATTATAAGAATCAATATATATTATATAATAAATATAGATAATAATAAAAGTATTTATTTTCAGAAGATTAAAATAATTAAACTATTGAAGTTATCAATGCTTTTAGAAATGAAATATTACTATAGAACATAATGGAGCATTTAACAAGTACGTAACAGATTTATGACAAGCCGATTTCACTTTATCTTGATCTTAAGACTATAACTTATGATTACAGTAAATTATAATCATCATTTTAATTATTTTCAAAAACATTTTCTTGTATGCTTAGAATATGATTTGAATTATCTAATTGAGGATCACTATTGATTGTAAGATTAAAGAGGATCTTAACAGTTGAAGTGACACATTGTATTTGCCTATGCTATTACTTATAGATTGTATGTTACTTCGTATTTTATACGAAGGAGAGGATTTAAAAAAAATTTATTTAGCAGCATTTTGTAGAGAATCGGAGTTTTCAAAGAGGAGACTATTTACTACTACATTGAGCACTATGCCGTATGTCTACTGATTATAGGATTTACTGAGTTGATGTATAAGTTGAGTTCACAAATACATATTACCTCTCTATTTACCCATGAGGATAATTTATGAGGATTTGTTCGTAGAGAGACACAATAGTGAGGTGTATATTCCCCTGAAAGCTCAATATAGTGAGAGACACGATAACATATATAGGGAACACGTTTTAAATAGAAGCCACATAATAAATATCTATTTGTTATATATGAGAATGTTATTACATTATTAATTAGATAAATAATTCTGAGTGTAATGAGCGATCCTAGAATGTCAAGGAAGACTCGGTGATGGGTTATTTACAGAAATTCTGAATAAGTATTAAAAGAGCACAGTATCAGAAGAATGAGTGAGAGGAGAAGAGTTAAGTAATTTAGAAATATCGATTGATAGCTCTCTTTTAATTATCGTATTATCATTGTGCCTTTTATAAGACATCTTAATCAGCGAGTTCAGATTGTTTACCATTTATCTATATACACGGAAATTATAACATGCACAAAAAATCATTTCTCGACACTTTCGAGAATGGGTCGAAAATATATTATAAAAGATAATATATTAGCGAGAGTGAGATCAGATTATTGCCGCTTAAAGAAAACATTGTAGAATATTGATAACCTTATTTATACTATCACATTAACTGTAAATTAATAGGAATAAGTTTAATATAATTTATAAATTAATAGAATACTCATTTATAGACACTTACGTCATTATCATAAATACTGTGAAATTTCAAACTAATATTTTCACCTTTTTGACACATACAAAAATTATCTGAGCAAGTACAACTTAATAAGTTATATATCACAAAGCAACACATCATACTCAGCATTTAGTATGACCATTGTCACTATGTAATGGTCTTTGGTATTATATGGGCCGGGATTAGAATTAGAGTGCGATAGAACCACTGTCATTGGCAATTTGAAAAATCCATCCGAT
>JABUQX010073089.1:37500-45305 GCA_015478945.1 Trachelipus rathkii
TTCCTTTCTTTTCCTTTTTTCTTTCTTTTTCTTTTTCTTTCTTTTCTTTTTTTCTTGATTTTTTCTTTTTTATTTTCTTCCTTTTTTGTTCTTTCTTTTTCTTTGCCTTTTTTCTTTTTCTTTCCTTTTCCTTTTTTCTTTTTCTTTTTCTTTCTTCTTCTTCTTCTTTCTTCTTCTTCCTTTTCTTCTTCTCTTTGAAAATGAAGGCAAAGAAATGATATATATAAAAAAAATTGAAAACAATATAAAATCAATCATTGAATATATTTCGAAGTTAAAACATCTCTTTTGAAAGAATTTTAAAATTTATTATTGATAAAAAAAAAATCAAACTTGCATCTTAAAGTAATTTACAAGTAAATTTAAATTTTAATATCTTATATATATATATATATATATATATATATATATATATTATGTTCATATATAAATATATATATATACTTATTTATATATATATACATATAATATATAAATATATATATATATATATATATATATATATATATATATATATATATATATATATATATATAAATATATATATATATATATATATATATAAATATATATATATATATATATATATATATATATATATATATATATATATATATATATATATATATATATATATATATATATATATATATATATATATATATATATATATAAATATATATATATATATATATATATATATATATATATATATATATATATATATATATATATATATATATATATAAATATATATATATATATATATATATATATATATATATATATATATATATATATATATATATATATATATATATATATATATATATATATATATATATATATATATATATATATATATCAAGGGATGCTCGTAACCTGGTTACAAGTTTGTGCAACCACCACTATATACAACTAGCTAGTGTACTACTGTTATTTATTATTCTATATTCCTTAATTTTTTTTAATAGGTAATAGGATTAAATATTTAATAGATTAAATTGCATCTTGTTATAATAAATAACACTACAATGAAGCGCAATTTAATGTTAAAAAACATCATACACTTTTGATTAGTTTGCAAAAAATTCTGGAACGTAAGTATGATCTATTTATTACGGACGAGATGAGTGTGTAAGCACAAATAGAGACAGCTATTTTAAAAAGACGATTTTGTTTGCAAACAGAGACCAAACATTTTCTTTAAAGTGTACGAAATATTTTGAAAAGTTTTGTATTTTTTTTTTTATTTTAGTTCCATTTTTATAACATAATTCACATTGTGGCTGAATTAACAAAAGTGATAACGTTATTTATTTGTGACGTCTTAATTAATTTTAATATTTTAGTTCAATTAATTATTATAGCTTTCTAAATAGTTATTATAATTCTGACTTTCATAACTAATAATAATCGGAGCCGTATAGAAGTCCTAGAGAAGCAGATCTTTTTGTATATCTTGTAAAATTTGAACACTGCTTAAATATAAGTGGATTTAAAATATTTTAGTTAACAAGTTTTTAGTTTGAAACGTGAATTATATTATTTGAAAATTGTGAAATATGTTTTTCTTCGAAAAGAGTTATTTTATTCTTATATAGGTAAGTTACAAAGATTAAAAAATTTATAACTTTTTAAGATGTATGTTTCACGGTATATAATAATAATATATATAATATATATATATGTATATATATATATATATATATATATATATATATAATATATATATATATATATATATATATATATATATATAATAATAATATATATATATATATATATATATATATATATATATAATTTGATATTATTGGAAGTGTCAGATGCTGACCACCTGTAAGTTGTGCTACCAATCATGCTTAATTATATGTATATGTAATATATATATATATATATATAATATATATATATATATATAATAATAATATATATAATATATATATATGTATATATGTAATAATAATATATATATATGTAATATGTATGTAATATATATATATATATATATATATATATATATATATATATATATATATATATATATATATATATATGTAATATATATATTTATATGTATAATATGTATAAATATCTATATATATAATAATAATAATAATAATAATAATAATAATAATAATATATGTAATAATAATAATAATAATATAATAATAATAATAATATGTATATATATATATAATATATCAAAAATATTAATATATAATAATAATAACATATAATATAAATAATAATATATAATATATATAATATATTGCAGTGGTGTTCGCCACTTATTTTTTTACATGTGATCATATTTCAAAGTATTTCACGTAAAATTTCGTAATTTTTCATTTTGCTTCGACAAATATCGTTATGACGATAAAAATAGGATTGAACGGCAACTTTGAACCATTAAATTTTCATTGAAGTAACAAAGTTCTGCCTTTCATAACTAATAATAAACGTATCCATATAGAAGTCCTAGAGAAGGAGATCTTTTTGTATACCTTGTATCGCTTCTAGAGAGGAAGAAGACTCTCTTTTTTTGTCCACCCTGTATCGGTTCTGGAGAGGCAAAGATATAAATTTTATCTGATTTTTTTGATCGTCGTGAAATTTGTCTTTTTCTTCTCCGAGAATTAAATTAGATGCGGATCATCTTTAAATGTTTCCTTTTTTTTAAAAACTTCAAAAAAGGATCTTAAAAGCACTCTCTCTCTCTCCTATATATATATATAATATGTCTCTCTTATATATATATATATATATATATATGTATAATAATATATATATATATATACTCTCTCTCTCTCTTCTCCATTTTTATACTTTTCCTCTTCTCATGTATTATCATAGAATAATTTGAGTCAGTAGTAATTCTGATTAAAATATATGAGTAGGGAGGAAAATAAATAACTAATATATATATATATATGTGCTTATATATATAATATAATAATAATAATATGTAATATAATATAATATAATCTTCTAATAATAATATATATGTATGTAATAATATGTAATATATATATATATATATATAATATTAATAATAATATTAATAACCAATAATAATATGTAATATGTAATAATAATAATAATATATATATGTATATAATATATATATAAAATATAACTGCTATAGATATATATATATATATATATATATATATATATATATATATATATATATATATATATATATATATATATAGTGGTGCATAATAAAAGAAGAAAATCTATAGACTTTTCGAAGAACTTTATTTAGATTAAAAGTTTCATAAATATATGTTGAACCTAAAAATCATCGTAATTTTTTTTCTTTTATTCATCGGAAATATTTAGAAAGTTTTTTATTTTCCCATTTAGGGGGCTCGAGCCGACGGGGGACACCGTCGTCCACCGGGAGGCCAAGAGACCCCGACTCCTGCCATCTTTGCGGTTTACCCTATGGTATTCCTTTAGTTAAAGTAATACCTCAGTGTAAAGGAAATTAATTATTCTTTTTTAACTAATTTATACCATAGGGTGAACCCGCAAGATGGCGGGGTGAGCTCTCTCGGCCTCCCCAGTGGGGGGGGGGGGGACTTCGTCTCCAACTCTGTCCCCAACCCTGTCCCCCGGAGGCTCAAGCCCCTTAAATGGGGAAAATAAAAATAAAAACTTTCTAAATATTTCCGATGAATAAATGCAAAGAAAAAAAAATTAAAAACCCCTTTCTAGAATTTTCTGCTGAATCCAAATATATAATTTGTTTTACTGTAGGTGTTGCCGTTCTATAGTTACAGTGATGTCTGCTTTAGACAGTCTGATACATAATAACCTTATATGTATATATATATAATATATGTAAATATATGTATATATATACAACATAATAACCTTATATATATATAACAACTAACATATATATATAATAATAATATACACAAATCTCAAAATATATATATAATATATATATATATATATAAATATATATATATATATAAGTTTCCCAATAAAAGAGAAAATTTATAATATGCAAGAAAAGTTTTAAAGTTAATGTCGTACAGTTGAGTTGTTTCAAATCTCGCGGACGTAAAATCGCAGACGTTAATTTTCCGTGAAATATAAGTTAATATTTTTAAACAAATTACGATGATTTTAGGTTCAACATATATTTATGAAACTTTAATCTAAATAAAGTTCTTTGAAAAGTCTATAGATTTTCTTCTTTTTTTAATCGTAACTTTACCATATATATATATATATATATATATATATATATATATATATATATATATATATATATATACTATTATATATATATATATATATATATATATATTTATATATATATAATATATATATATATATATATATATATATATATATATATATATATGTGAATGAAAAATATATAGTAATTCACCACACTAAGTGACGTCACTGCCGTACCGACTACGGACGCAGAAGGTAAAAGCTTTCAAAAGCTTCCTTTCCTTCGAGAATTGATTTAACATACGATATGTGATTTATATTTCAAAATTAAATTTGAAATTTTTAAGTAAAATATTTTGAAAGAATATTAATGTTTTTCATAAATTTCGTATTTTAAGCAAGAAAAAAAATCTGCTTTTTTGAATAGGAAGAAGTTAATTTTTAATGCCTGATTGTTAAAAAAAATGAGAAATTCAGCGGGAAATCTTTTTTTTATCTTAGAAGCATCCTTCTGTCAATTACATATGGTATGAGTCAGATTACATTGCTCTCTCTCTCTCTCTCTCTCTCTCTCTCTCTCTCTCTCTCTCTCCCTCTCTCTCTCTCTCTCTCTCTCTCTCTCTCCTCTCTCTCTCTCATAAATCATAACCCTTGACGAGATCGTGAAACGGTACATCATTATTCATACTATTTGCGATTTACAATCAAATAAAAAATTCATAAAATAGAATGATTAAATGTAATAATTAATGTAATTGTTAAAAATTGAATTATTTCAATTTTTTAAATTATCTTTTATTTACTAGGGAAGCATTGTTTCCCTTGCTTCCATGGACAGCACGCCTATGATTTCTCTCTCTCTCTCTCTCTCTCTCTCTCTCTCTCTCTCTCTCTCTATATATATATATATATATATATATATATATATATATATATATATATATATATATATATATATATATATATATATATATATATATATATATATATATATATATATATATATATATATATATATATATATATATATATATATATATATATATATAGTATGTTTACTTAACTTTTATCGCCCAAGCTCCTCACCTACGAGAAAAAGGGCTTCTTCGAAATTTGGTGCCGCCACAGCAGGGCGGACCTAGAGATCCGATATAAAAAGCTTGCTGAAGTTGTGTCTAATGTCCGTCAAGTCTCTGCAGTTCAGCAATAAAAACGTCTTGTGTCGTCGTTAGTATGGGAAAAACATCTTTGGCAGTGGGGGAGGGTGTTTTTATGATTCTAAATTTATATTCTTGAAGTGAGGGATGGTGTCAGCATTACGCGAGTTTGACTGTCCAAGGTTTTTTTCAGTAGGTGATAGTTCGGGTGGACGTGCTTGAAGTAATGGCGCTCTTTGAATATGCGGGGAACTAGACAAAATGGTCGACAGGGAAAATGGTCGACAGGGAAAATGGTCGACACGACATCAAAAAAGTTTCCCATATAGCCCTCCGCAGGCATTAGGTTAGGTTAGGTTAGGTTAGGTTAGGTTGTTAGGTTAGGTTAAGTTAGGTTAGATTCGTTAAGTTAGGTTAGATTCGTTAGGTTAGGTTAGGTTAGGTTAAGTTTTGTTGAATTCATTAGAGAAACTCTAAATAACCAGATTTTTTTTTTCAGATTTCGACCATTTGACCTGTCTATCATTTTCCCTGTCGACCATTTGGTACCAACTTCAATATGCGGAGACCGTTCTTAGAGTTAATTGTTTGTGAATGTGTTTAGTAACTGGCATATCTGGAGGTAGGTGAGGAAGAGTATTGTATATGCTAGAATAGTATAATGCTAGTGTGATTTTTTTCCTTCAGTTGCAGGGGGGTTGTTGCAATATATGATGCAGGAGATGATCTATTGAAAGTGATTTAGATCCGAACTAGGATTCGAACCCGCGACTTTGCCATGCGACTCCGTCGCTCTAGCGTTTGAGCCACGGTAGCGGCAAGACGGGCTTTCAAAGGGAGAATTTTTGTTTCAGTTAGAAGATGATGGATTGATGTAAAGGGAAGGCAAACTGCTTTATTATTCTGAGATTTATTTTATGGTTTCTAATTTTCTGAATATTGGTTGTAACATTGTGGAACCCCATTCAGGTGATGTATAATTTATTGAGGGGCGGATGTATTGTCTAAATACTATTGTGAGAGTTTCTTTATGCTGGATAACGTTTGTTTCCAGTTAGTGTTTTCAGTGCATTTAATTTATGTGTGGCTCTTGAAGTGATATTGTTAAATGTGTGAGTGCTGAGAGGGAATATATTATTTTGATAATAATATATCTGAGTGGATGTTAGATACTCTTCTGTCTGATGTGAGTAGGGCAATAGTGGATTTTTGAGGTGATGCAGTAATTCTGTTCGTTGTTAGCCATTTTCCAGTTGGTTTATATATTGCAGTTCTCTGCATGCCATATTTATTGATATATTCTAACTCTTTAACTGTTATGGAATGGGAGTGGGATGAGAGATGTCATGCATAAAAGTTCAAAAATTTTAGACTAAAGAATATCTTCCTGGAGAACTCCATTATATAAGTTGAATGAACGGATAGAATCATGACTGGTTGTGCTACCATTAGGGAAGTTTGTGTCCTCTAGCTGTGCAGCGGATATAAAATTTACTGTATTTTCTTCTTGCATTTGATGATTATGTCTGTGTTCAGACTTTGACTATTAGTAGTGGCGGGGACCGTGTGATGTCTTGCTGATATCTGTTGGCTACAGGGAGAGTGGGTTGGGTGGGAGGCTTGGTTTAAGGCCAGTTTAGAGATTTGTTGGGTTAGATCTGCTAGAGAGGGGGTGGCAGTAGAATAATTTTATTTGAAACCATATTTGTGTGTCTGATAGAGGAATAAGGGTATAAGAGGTAAAAATTATAAACCAATTAACTCTTCCAAATACTTTGTATATTATGAGAAAACAATGATATGTCTGTACAGAAGCAGATTTATGAGGTGGTTTGTTTGACTTTAGTATTAGTATTATATGTGCATGCTTGCATAAAGGTGGCAACAATTGCTTTCACAACATTAAGTATTTGTGTTAGGACTGCAACACTTGGTGGTTCCAGTGTTTGGGAATTGAATATTTGATATCTGGTCAGGGTCCTACTACTTGTGAGTTTTAAGGCTTTTAATAATGTTGAATACTTTTAAAGAATTGAATGGGGGACTTTAAAGGAGTGAATGGGGGACTTTTTTAAAGGAGTGAATGGGGGACTTTTTTAAAGGAGTGAATGGGGGACTTTTTTAAAGGAGTGAATGGGGACTTTGGTTGGTTTTCCAACTTTTTAAAACGTATGATTATTTGTCTTTTAGTGAGTTTGTGTGCTCATTGCAATTTTGAATATGAAATAGAAATATTACATTGATTTTGGGCATGGAATTTGGATATTTTATTTACAGATGACTTGTTGGTTGAGTACTGCCGTACTAGTAGTAGTTAGTAATGTGAGTCAAATTGGGAGTTTTTGTGCATGAAATATTTTTTTATTTGTTGTTCTTGTGATTTAGTGCTTAGGTATACTGTTATTGTTATTGTTGTTGTTGTTGTTGTTTGTTGTTGTTTGT
>JABUQX010073090.1:0-12500 GCA_015478945.1 Trachelipus rathkii
GGTATATCAATTTTTAATTTATTGGAAAAAATATTAATTAAGTTGATTTCATTTAAGAATAATGCTAATTTCTTAAAAAAGTAGAGAAAATGTTAGAATTTTATTTAAATAAGTTTTAGGTGTCATTTAAATTGAGGACTTTTATTTTTAATTTATAGAATATTCAAATATTGTTTTATTTTAATTTATATACCAAATTAATATATTTTACATTATTAATATAAAAATAAAGATTTTATTTATAATAAATAAAAAATTATACTATTTCTATAAATTAAAAAATTTCTTTATATTCTTAAATTTTTACATACATAACAAGTAATTTTAACTCTTATAAAGTTAAACGTATTTAATATATTAGATATATTTTCATTCCACTCATAACGAGAGGGAGGATTGGTTCAAAAAACAATATCTGAAATTATGTTTTGACTTTATAAACACATTATTACTCTGAGATTTAATTCTTATAACCATAAGTGTAATCTATTTTACCATTATTATCCAGCACAACTACACTTATTAACAACACACCACAAAAATCACACATATGTTTCATTTGAAATTAGTCATTTTCACAAAGAAGCAGAACACAACAACAGTGAATTAATATCCTAGTACCTTAACTAAGTTTTAGGTAGTCCTTATTAAATTGCCCACCAAGTATTATTCTATAATGAATTAGATATCAACAATCATTTAATATTATAGTACTTATTTTATAACACACATACCAAACTCTATATATTACATACATAAACATTCAGATTTAGTTGATGAAAAACCTGTTTTAAATCAAACACAAACTTTTATAACAACACCTAACATCACCACACACAATTCACGATCACACACATAACTTTAACATCACATGCACCTATCCACTTAATCTCTAACTTTTTGCTAATCACCAACACATTAACAACATAATTTAGAAACTCCTTAAAGATACGATTTTTTCCTTACAAACCACTAATCAATTTATATATATTTATTTTACTAAAATTATCACAATATTATTTGAAAATTAATAATTATTAATGGTATAATCATTAAAAATTTTATGAGTTTTATAATAAATTTATAATTCATTGAAAAATATTATTATATGTGTTATTTATATTAAATTTATTTAATTTTCTAAAAAAGTAAAGAAAGTAAGTGTTTTTACGTTTGTTATTGTTGCTGGTGTTTTTATTTGTAATGTCTTAGTATAAGTTGTTAAGATTATTTTTTAATAATTATGTAATTCTTATATATAGACCAAATTATAATTTTACATATTAGTTATGTTAGAAAACTAACATGAGTTTTTAATAAATAAAAAATTTTAAGTTTACTAATTCATATAAACCTATAAAATCTCTTTACGGCTCATCAAACTATTTCATCAATTACATTAAAATATTAATATTATAATTCACATTTCTCTTCTAAATATAGCAAACTCAATTTTATAATTTAAATGTTATGGTATAATAGTTAATCCTTAAATTACTGAAATTGACAATACAATATTACAATTCAGTTATCAATTACAAATTTTGAAATTTGATATAATTTTGATTGCTTATAGAGGCATTATTCAAAGGGCATTGTAGTTAAATTGAATTAAGAATTACCTCAAACATTTTTTAACTTATTGTTACATATATAGAGTTTTATATATTCTTGAAATTGTTGAGAGCGTTTATAGAGTGTTTTTTAATGAGAATTTCAAAGCACACTTTTTGTTAATGCTATGCTCTCATAACTTATAAAAACTGTAACTCATCACAAACTACCATTATTATCATTATTTTATTATAGTTTATGTTTATAAAAACACACCATTAGTTTTATCATTAATTTATTTAAATGATAAGAACTTTTTAACACTTATTCACATATAATTAACCGTACTTTATATCTCTATAAATCAATTCAAATATTAATTTCATCACTTTTTTAGTAATTCCAAACTCTTAAATTAAGTATACGATTTTCCTATATTCTTCAAATTGCACTAGTCATTGAAATTTCTCCACTTATTTTACTTTGGTATTATTCATTCACTTCTAATATATTAAAGAGCATTTTTTTTATATACGAGAGGAGCATTTATTTTCATATTGCACGGGTTCGACAACTAAAATAAACTTGTGTTGGTTATAATTCATGAATAACTGATATGTATCAATTAAAGTACGCAAACCAATGTGAATTATTGTTTTAGTAGTTTTTTAAGGTATTAAAGACTTGGACAGTTTAAATCTTAATGAAAATATTTTTTGACATATATATGTTTTTATATTTATACGTGTTACTATATATTCTTCTTATTCCGTTGTGTTTGATTTTATATAAATATCTATATGGTTTTTTAAAATTTTTTAAAAAACACACACAACAGTTCTAACTCTAACATTCACTAACAAATTACGCAGCACTTTACCGATTTTAAGAGCTTTAATTGGTCTCAGCTAAATTTATCTCAAAGAATTTAGTAAAAATCACTTAAAAAGGAGAGTGCTGTACCATTTTTCCTAATTTTATGCAACTGTATTTATATGACAAACACTCTGAGCGTGGGTGAAGTCTATATTAGATAGGTTAGATAGATAGCTAGGATATTGGGATTTATATGGGTTACAGCCAGCTTCTTTTTGATTGGGATAATAAGTAATCTAGCGGCATGTTGTAATCTTCATACTCGAAATGCGGAGCTATTTTTTAATAACAAGGACATGCATAATATTAAGAGAGAATCTACTACTTTTGCTAAAATTACTTAGGGTGTGAAGCTCTAAATATTTGATTCTTTATTTTTTAATCACGAAATATATGTCAATATTGGCTGTATACCTTTATAATAACCCCACTCACGGATAAAATTTAATTTCTAACATCTATACATTATAGTTGTCGAAACACCTCTTTAAATTGGAGGAGGTGAAAAATAAAGAGATTCTTATGAAATCTTATAAAATTACTTGACACGAATATTCGTAAAAGGGGTTTTACCAAACATTAATAGCCAACAATTTACGAGAAACTCTTAAATAGAAAACGGAGAAGGTTTTTTGTAAGTTTCTCTAATACTTTGTCCATTTAACTTGCGAGTTCTTTGAATGTCATTTGGTCCAAGGTGGCTTGCTAAATAACCACCAAGTTGCCTATTGTCTTTTTATATTTATAAACACCTATCGTCTTAGCCGAGATAATTTCTCAGTTTACCCCTTCCTTATATAAACAAATCAATAACACCTTTGCTTTCATTGAAATCGCAAAATTAATCACAAACAAAGCACAATAAGTGATTAGTCACATATATGTTAAGATTCACTCTTAGTGTGTCTTCCTTATAAAATTCTTGACCACCTATTTTAAATGAATAATTTTCAATATTATGTTTCTTATTAACTCATATAACATAACAACTATTAAAATTCTTTAAACAGCTTTAATACAACACAATCAATACTTCTAAAGATATTTTAATTTAAGGAGAGGGGGTAGATAGTAATTTTAACCTATCTAGCAAATTATGTCAACAACGAAGTTTTTTGCCGGGTTAGTTTTTATGGCCCTTTTATCTTATTGTAAATTTTTGCACCTGGGCATTCTACGAACATACGATCAGGGTACACTGTGACTACTCTGATACTTTGATACTTCAATGGCGGACAGGTCAAATCCTCTTTCCTAAATTTTCGGAGAGGCATTTTTAAAACAATTCCATCTCTAAGTATCTACTGGACACGAAATAGTAACATGCAATTTCAAATTTTAACTCTTTCTCAAGATAATCATTTTTACAAACCTATTGAGACAAAAAAATTCTTTAATGCTTTTTTTTATAGATCGAGAATGTCAAATTATATCAATTCAAAGAAAAAGAAAAAAGTTACGAAATATTTATTTATGTAGGGAGGTTTTTAACTTTCAGGTGTCTTAAAATTTTGTTATAAGGGCGTAATTTTTTAGTTATTCTGTATATAGGGTGGTGTTTTATAATCTATTTGTTTTTAATATAGGCTTCCATTTATCAATATCATTCTCTCCATGAAGTCGCCTGTTGTATAATACATCTTCACTGACTTTATGCTTGTAAAGGGATCGGAGCTGTTCTTTTAAATAAATATCATCACTATCTACACACTTTGCTACTTTATACACTTTAGCGGGAGCTATATACTAAACAACTCTACTCTATGGGATTTTACATATAAGCGTGGAGGAGGATCATTGATACTAATCACACATTCTATTACTCCTTACACGGGCTTGTAAACTCAATGCTTTTTTACTCTAACACATATTTACACATTGGACTACACTTTTAACTTTCAATTATTAAAATTTTATTTTTAAGAACTCTCATTTATAAAAGTAGCCTTTTCTAAAAACTCAATTAAGTTAAATTTATAATTTATAGTACCAGATGCTAGTAGGTTTATATAGTAAAATTTAAGTAAAAACACACAATCTTGAAACCATCAAAGTATTTTTGGTTAAAAAATTCTTACAAATTATTATAACGTTACTTTTATTTTTAACCGTTTTGATATGTATTTTAATCATTGACACTCTTTTTTGTATAATACTTAACAAGTGTTTCTTCATTGTAAATTGTATTTTATTTTAATTTATATAAAATGCTAGACATAAATGAATTTATCTTTTTAATTAAAGATATATTCTGAAAGAATGTTTGTCCTTTTAAATGTACATTGTTTTCTTTATAAATTTAAATTATTCTAAAAATTATTGTTTTATTTTTTATTTCTGATTTCGACAATATTTGTTTTTATATATAATAAAGTATAAGAAATACCTTCATCTTCAAATTAAGTTTGTAGAAAACGTCTAGTTTATATAATCAAACAATAAATTTTAAATTGCAATTTAACTAATAAATTTTAAATATCGATCTAACACAATCTCGGGTGGGACTATATTTAAATTTAATTTAATATTATTCTATCACCATTACAACACTATATTAAGAACAATAGGCTTAGCTAATGGTATTTTGTTAATCTATTAACTAAAGTAAATCAGAATTATTTTCCATTAAAATTTTCCAGTATTTCACATATTATTATATAAGAAAAAAGAAAACTATAGAAAAAGTTTCTTGCAAAAGCAAACTATAAATAGGAGTTGTTAACTGAAAATAAAACTAAGTAAGATTCAGCCATTATGCAACAGAGAATTAACATGAGATCGATAAATTCAGTACTTGAATGGATATGCTTATAAATATATCAAAGAATAGTCGGAAGGAAGGAGAGATTTAATAAAGGATAAAGATTTTAAGGATTCAAAATTGTACGGAAAATATTCATGAACAATTATAAAATATTTTTGTTTTTATAATACCAAATTATTTCATTAGTTGTGAAAAACCTGTTTTCTACAATAAATAAAAATTTTAAACATTCTAACCCCGCAAACGCTTTAAACACAAAAATAGGATGAGTTTTAAAAGCAAACAAGAGACAAATTTATGCCAGACGGAGTAATAATAGCTTTTTCTTAAATATACAAATTTTTCACCAATTAACAAATTGTAACGCCACAATCAACATCTTCAACACAGTTACGATATAATTTAATCCGCCAGGGTAAATCATTTCAAAAAGTACAGATTGAAGATTGATATTGTCATGGGTCAGACCGGGGGACCATAAATTCACTTAAATATCAAGAGTTATAAGTTTACAACGCGGGTATCATAAATCTCTATCTCTATAGCTCTATAATATATTTCTAATATCTTCCGAAATAATAATATTACTTGCACTCCGAAAAACTTTCTGTTTTTAGGGCGAGAGGATAGAATAATAAATTTTTAACACCTCTAAACAATTACGTTCTCTATAGGTGGATCAAGTTCAGTTGTCGTTATCAATTTATCTTCCACCGATGGTATTTCACACAGCATGAGTTTATCAGTTTATATAAATTATAATTATTGTATTAAACTAACATAAACCAAAAGATATAACTTATTTTCTCTTTTCTTGGGTAAATTACTTTTTCAGGAGTTCTATAACCTAGGATTTAATCAGACAATTAACTTATGCTAAATACTATCAAACAATTCGAGTTTTTTTGGTACCCTTTGGTTATTAACGGTATAACGGGTGATGGTACGAGCTAAAACCAAAAATGCATGAAAAAAAAGATTAGTGTTTCAAATATGAAACAAAAGGTGTAACATGTTCTTCATCTGCAGAAAAAATGTTAGAAGTTTAGTGGGGTCATATTTCTAAGTTTACAAGTGTAGTACAGGTTTAAAGAGTGGGTGTTGTATAATTGGCAACTGAGTTTTTTTTAAATGAAACGATTCAGTAATTATATATTTGTTACTAGTGGTAATACGCTATAGTAAGGGCTGGCGATAAATATTTGTTTACAATATGTAGATTTGTTTAAAAACCTGTTTTTAAGATAGATAAGATTTGAGAACAGCATTAATCTTAGAGAACCTTAAAGTTCGGGTTGGCCCCCGGTCTACGCAATATTTATAGTCTGACTTTTTTTTCTTAAAATTTTTCGAATTCGTTATATAACCCCTAGAAGATTTTTTAAGTAGTAATACCTTCTCAACTAAAGAAAGTCACAAGTCCTTTTGATTTAAACCACCGATAACGGAGAAAGGTTATTTTGTTCCCTTTTCAGGAGTTTCGATACATATTCTTGATTATAATAGTATTACAGTGCGAAAGTATGCGTGGTAGGAAGAGCATGTGTAGTTTTGTTGTTTATTCTTTTCAACAGCTCACACTCTCGTCGGTAGGAGTTTGGTCAGAATGGTTACATTATGATTCATAATGACATGTTTAAATAATTATGAGGAAGATAATAAAATAGTGGATAAATTCATGACCCGTAAATTTGGAGATAAACCCACATTTTTGGTAACATATTTATTCATAAGGTTTCCAGCATATAAAGAGAAAGGCGAATTGGTCGGATAGAATATTATTAAGGTAAAGTGGTTATAAGGAGGTGTTGCACATTAATTAGCTATTATATTTTAAAATCTACGAGCGAACTAATATCTGTTTTTCTAAAGTGAGAAGAAATTTTTAAAAATTAAATTATTACATCGATACTTTGTTAGCAGGAAGATATAACCTTTATGTTTTGGTTGTATTTTATTAATTTAATAATCCTTAATTACATTCTTAAATAAAATGATGTAACAGCAAGTTAAAGTCAATAGAAACAAAACGTGGCGTAGCTCTTGGTTAAGACAGGGGTGCTAGGGGCCCACCTATACCTATATTTCATTAGTTTTGTGAAAGAGGAATCTTGATAGTTGTATTTATTTGACTTATTACAAAACAATATATTGATATACGATACACATATACTTACTAAATATGTTTTTATATACGAAAAGACATATAGAATTTTTTGTCTCAATAATTAAAAATTTTTTAGCTTTTCATATTTAAAACGATTTAAATTTTTTAAATAACCGCATACACTAATAGGCATATCAAAAGTTTTTTGCTCTAAAATAAAATTCATTATAAAGACATAAAAAATATGATTCGACCGTCTCTATTAATATATGTTAATAAATTTCATTTGTTTTCTATAAAAGAATTGAGTTTTAAGATATAATGTAAACTTGATGGTTAACATTTTAAGAAGTTTTCACAGAATGACTGCAGTATTAGTAATTTATTAAGGAGATTATTAATTGATGGAAGTAATAAAAGATTGTTACATGAGCAGAAGCGCAATTTCAAACCCAAGGGGAATGATACTAACGAAGAATTTTTAAATTAATAAACATATAAGAAATTTTTTTACAATGTAAAGAGTCTTAGTGTTTCTTTCGGTATCGTATTGTTATTTTTTTTAAATTGTGGCTGACGAGAGCGAGTGAGTGTTCGGAGAGTATCGGTTTGTGCTTTTTTGTTAGGTAATGGTAGTGTTGTGTTGAGTGTAAGCAGACCATAAAATCAATGATGATGTGTGCATTGTTCTATAGTTTAAATTCTGGTGTCAGTGGTATATGTTGATATACAACTCTCTGTGTTATGTGATATAAAAAAATTTTAAAGCTTACTTAGCTAAATATTGTTCTAGGGTGTTACAATTGGCACTTAAATTTTTCACCATAACAATATCTCAGAAAACTTCTCTCAGAATAGAGTTTTAGAAGCTGAGAAAGTATATATTGCCTGTGTTATGTGTAAAGCTTTCACTCTTCTTCTTCTACTCGATCTGATTGAGGATCCTGCGTAATGATCAAAGCGTTCTTCTTTCAGGTAAATATTAGAAGTTTTAAGCTTACTGCGTTGTGTTATATATGTCAGATCCTGTATGTATGGTGTGGTGAATAAGAAATAATAGTATGTATTCATTGAAATCTTCTTGTGTCATGAGGTGTAGTTTTTGTGTTGCACAAGAATGTTAGCTAGTAGAAGTGATAGAGTAGTAGTTAAATTGTAATAATTATGTAAGATTCTTATGGGAGATAATTGTATTAAGATGGCGATCATGTCTGTAGAAATAGTTGAGTCTAATGTATTATGTTTGTCTATAAAAGTTGTAGATAATATATTGTTTGACTGTTATAAATTAAGTTGTAATGATAGTTTTAATATTTGATGTCCACGCCGTATTTTGTTTAGTAAAATTTAAACAATTTTCTGTATTTATAAAATATAAACTCTAAACAAGCTTCTATGAGAGTTAGATGTTGTGATAAAAATTTATTATAAGTCCGTTTTAGGTGTGTGGTGCTGTGATGTAGTGTAAGTATGATGTGTGGATCTAGATTGGGATCCTTTTATAGTGGTTGTTATCTTATATATAGTATAACATGACTTAAAAGGTAAATGATTTAGTAAATAACTTACCTAAAGAGTTATAATAATATATAATAAAAATAAAATATAATAAAATTAATAATAAAAATTAAATAATAAATAATATATAAAATTATATATACGTAATATAAATAATAAAAATAAATATAATAATAGTATTAAACATAAAGAATATAAAACATAATGTTACATAAATAAAATGAAAGTTAAGCGTAAAACATATGAAGTTAAAGCAGTAAACATATCGAGTTCATAAGCAAGTTAAAATACATGATTAAAGGTCAGTAAAGCATTGAGTTAAAAGCAGTAAACAAGAGAGTTTAAAGCAGTCAAAGCAGAGAGCTTAAAGCAGTAAAAGCAGAAAGTTACAAAAGCATAAAAGCAGTAAAAATCAAAAAGCATAACTAAATCACTTAGGTAAAACCTTCCTAATTTGATATACTGATTTACTGCTTTATAAGGTATGTTCATGTTAATAATAAATATTATGAGTTAAAGTAAAGCAGTTAAACATATGAGTTATAAAGCAGTAAAACATAATGTTAATAAATGCAGTTAAAGCAGTAAAAACAAAAGCATACTAACCCTTGTTGCTATGTAACACGTAAACTTTATATTTACTTTTTAACTGATTTACTGCTTTAAGTGATATATAATGTTATATAAATAATTAGGGGTATGGAGGGGGTTTTTTTTTAAAAAAAAAAAAGCAAGTATAGTAAAAATAAAACAAAATATATGAAAAAGTTTTTTTTTTAATAGCAGTAAATCATGAAAGGTTAAGGCAAGTAAATGCAGTTAAAAAAAGCATACTAACCCCTTAGGTTGCTATGTAATCAACCATCTCATTGATTAAAACTGATTATATCTAGACTTTAAGTAGTATCGTAATTAGGTTAAGTAATATATTAGTTGAGTTAATAGAGCAGTAAATACATAATTGAAGTATTAAGACGTAATAATAACATGAGTTAAGAGAGTACAATGTATAAATGGCAGATAAATACAAAAGCATACTAATACCTATGGGTATTAGGTAACACCTCTATTAGATTTACCTGTAATTACTAGTCTTTAGGTAAAGTAATGTTAATAGTTTTTAAAAAAATTTAAAAAATTAAAAGTATTTAGTGAAAATAAATATTTTTTGCAAATTTTGATTTGTAATAAATATATGGTTAAATTAATTATTCTATATGAGATAAACATTTTTTAATCGCGAAAATGTTTTAATAAAAAGTTTAAGTAATGAAGAGTAATAATGAACTGACTCATAGTAATATTTGATAAAGGAGAATTTTTTGATATAAGGTTTTTAACATTGATATCTACAAAATATGAATATGGTGTTAAAATAATAATAATAATAGTCGTAAATGAGTTACATTTTTAGGAATATCATAAAATGTTTTTAAATAAAAAATGTTTAAGTATGAAATAAAAAATGACTTCATAATATTTTGAATAATATTAATTATATTAAAAATATATATATTATAATATAATATAATATTTAATATATATATTAATTGAATTTTAAATATCTATATTATTTATATACTATTATATATATTATTTTTTTAAATTATATTTTTTTTTAATATTTTTTTATATATATATATTATTAAATAATATTATATAATAATATATTAATATTATATAATAGTTTTACCGATTTAATATAATAATATATTAGTGGTTGGTAGTGTGAAAAAAGGTGTGTATGGGTGTTGTATAGTAATGTGTGGTGTGTGTGTGTGTGATGGTTGGGATGTGGGTGTTGGTATGTATGGTTATGTGTGATGTGTATAATGGTATGTGAATCTGTGTGTATAGCTGTGTGTTACGATGTATTAGTATGTGGTGATGTATGTGTAAAGTATGTTGTTAAATGTTAAATTGTTATATGATGTAACTGTGTATTGATGACAGCGGATGTTTTTACTCTCTCCTCTCTATCTCACTCATCTCTTCATCTCTCTCAATTACTCACTCTAAAGGTTGTATATACTATAATAAATAATTTTAATATATATAATATATATTATTAATATATATATATAAAATAATAATATAATAAATAATATATTAATTTTATATTATATAAATTATATATATATAATATAATATATATTATAATTAAATATATTATAAATATATTATATTATATATATTTTTATAATAATATATTATATATTAATATAATTATATATTAGTATATATATATATAATATATATTATATTAATTTAATAATATTAATATTATATATAATATTAATATAAATATAGTATATATAATATTGATTATAAAAATCGAGTATACATTAATTTTTAAGTTTTTTCCTTAAAATTTTAAAATATAGAATATATTTTGCTTATTTCCTGTTTCCAAAAAATATTTATAAATTTGTTGTAAATGCATAAAAAATGTATTTTATATTATATAGGGTTTGTAATCAATATTGTTCTATATCTATTAGAAAGGACATTTCTAATGTGTACGAGGGAGCCCATTTAAGTTAAGTTTTCATAGACACCACTATAAGTCTTGAGTGTGTTGGTATGGGTAAGCTTGAGATAAGTATTGCAGAGTATCGGTTAAGTGACTAGAGTATATTGTCAACATTTTTATAAAATTCCCACAAAATACATTTATTCCTATTGTTTCATAAGTCTTGTGGGTGGGAGATTTCACCGCATTACAAGAAGATATGAAGATTATGAGTGCGCAATGCGCAAAATGATAGTTCATATACACATGTATGAGCGCAACCAAGAGAGTAAAATGGTACTATACATGAGCCTAGCTTAGTAGTATAAATGACATGTGCGACCCATTACCTTTAAAGAAGGCCCAAGGGGTTCAGTATACCTGTGAAACCTTCAGAAGAAGTAAGACAACTTATATATATATCTATATACATTATAATATATATATAATATATATATAAATATATTAATAATAATATATATATAATATAATATATTATATACAATTATTATAAAGTTGTTATTTATTAATTAATATATATATTTAGTATGTATATATATACTATTATACCTATATATAATAATAAGTATATATAATATATTTTATATAGAGAGTGAAAGGCAAATTTGAAAAGAGATTGAGAAAACACACAGTATGAAAAACTATGGTAATTATTTAATGGGGAAACCTCCTTGGAGAGCACAGAACAGATATGAAGCATGCACGGTGAATGGTATCTGGGTATAGATACGAATGAAATGGAACGGGTAGGTGTTGATGGTTTGACGGACTGGGGTTGTGAGGGTTCTGTGTGTGTGTTATAAGGGTAGTGTAATGTGTTCTATTGATGCATTCCGTGGGATATAAAATACATCATGATCCTATGTGAAATAAACTGAAAAATTTCGGAATAAAAAAATGTAAGATAGTAATAGAAAAACGAGGCTTTCGGATTTGCGGAAAAAAAAAGCGAACAAAGAAGATGACTGCGACGATAAATCGGCGAACACGACGATGATTGGCGACGATTAAACGCGCAATGACGATGACTGCGCGAGGCCGACGACGGATTTGATAAAACGACGATCAACGACGATGAAAATATGACGATGATTAACAAAAATGCAATATAAAAAAACTCTTCAACCTAACGAAAAAACAACAAGGAT
>JABUQX010073091.1:5000-7500 GCA_015478945.1 Trachelipus rathkii
AACTTTTGTGAATCATCCTTTCCTCCTCTTATTCGCTCTGATGGTTCTGTTGCTAATACTCCAACTGAAAAGGCTAATCTCTTCGGCCTCCTATTTTCCTCTAACTCAACCCTGAACGATTCTGGCATTCCTCCTCCTCCTTCTCCCTCAGGTGTCCTATGCCTTTGCCTGTGGATTACATTTGATCGGGTGGAGGCTTGAACATGATCAGAAGGCGGGTGGCAATGGATGGCGCCCTTTCCTGAGTTTTGAGGGGAGTGTGCTTCCGTGCTGACCCCGCCCCTCGTTCAACTATATTCTGTCTCAATACTAGCACTTTCCCTCAGTGTTGGAAGCGCGCATATGTCCAACCTATTCCGAAAAAAGGAAGCCGCTCTGATCCTTCTAACTATCGCCCCATAGCTCTAACTTGTATTATAACTAAGTGATAGGCAAACACATAGTTTTCCATTTACGATGTTAATTTTCTCCATCATTAATTCACTTCTTTCCGATCGCCAGTACGGCTTTCGGCGCTCGAGGTCTACTGGCGATATACTTTCCTATTTAACAGATTTATGGTTTTCCGCCCTTAGGAACTACGGGGAGACTTGCGTGGTGGCGCTTGACATATCCAAAGCATTTGACCGGTATGGCACGCGTCACTGCTCTCCAAACTCCTCCTTTGGGTTTCCTCCTTCTCTTTGCTTACTTATGTCTAGCTTTCTTTCAAATCGCTCAATATCGGCTGTTGTTGATGGGGCGACTTCTTCTTCTTTTCTGTCAATAGTGGTGTTCCTCAGGGTTCTGTCTTGTCTCCTACTTTATTCCTGCTTTTCATTAATGATCTTCTCACCTGCACATCTAACTCTATCCACTCATATGCCGATGACTCGACCCTTCATTCTTCAACTAATTTCAATTCTGCTCCCTCTTTTACTTCTAGAATTGCCTCTCGTCTTAATCTTTCCGATTCTATTCTCGCTGATCTGGATAGAATTTCCGGGTGGGGTCGTCTGAACCTTGTGAAATTCAATTCTTTAAAAACCCAACTTCTACAAATCTCTAAGACACCTTCTAACTTTCCTATCTCTTTCGACGGTTCTCTCGTCTCTCCTGTTGACAATATAAACATCCTTGGCCTTAACATAAACAAAAATGTCTTGGAAACCTCACATCACAACGGTTGCTAGGGCGGCCTCAAAGAAACTGGGAGTTCTGTTTAGACTGCGTGACTTTTTTCCTCTTCTCAGTTGCTCCAGCTATACAAGGGTCTCATCCGCCCTTGTATGGAGTACTGCTCTCATATCTGGGGGGCTCTGGTTTCACCCGGCTTTTGGATAGGGTCGAGTCAAAGGCCAAAAGGCTTATAAACTGTCCTGTACTTTCTAGTTCACTTGACCCTCTATCTTTGCGGCGCGATGTCGGTGCTTTATCTCTTTTCTATAGGTACCGTAGCGGCAAGTGCTCGAGGGAACTTTCCACTCGCGTACCACCACCTTTACGACGCCCACGAAGCACAAGGGGTGCTGTGTCGGCACATGAGTTTTGTGTTGATATTAGTAACTCCAGACTTGTTCGCTGCGGTGCTTCCTTCTTTCCTGCCACCTCTGTTCTGTGGAATTCTCTTCCATCTTCTGTGTTTCCTACTCAATTTAATCTCCCTCACTTTAAAGCCTGCGTCTGTGCTCATCTGCGTAATTTGCGTTAGATGAATATTTGAGACGTTCAACACCCCCTCCTTGAATAGGGCTCTGCCCGTGAGCGGCGGTGTCAAGTGTAAAAATATATATATATATATATATATATATATATATATATATATATATATATATATATATATATATATATATATATATATATATATATATATATATATATATATATATATATATATATATATATATAGAACTCCATTTATATATGTATATATATATATAGCAGATATTAAATATATATATATATATATATATATATATATATATATATATATATATATATATATATATATATATATATATATATATATATATATATATATATGTGTGTGTGTGTGTGTGTGTGTGTGTGTGTGTGTGTGTGTGTGAATGTGTGTGGACTGGTAGGGTACATCCCATGACACTCCAGTGCTCAATGGTTCTCCTTTCGCTCTCGTTTACATTTTGCCTACACTGGAGTAGTCTTCCTTTAAGCCAAGAAGGGGCGGCTTCCAAAATTAGCCCTTCATCCGCTTCTCCCCCCATCACCATTTGGGAGTTGACGGTCTCCGGTGGTGGGGTTTGGGGTTTGGGGTTTGGGGTTGGTACCTTCAGGAAATTGCCTGCCTGTTCTGAAGCCGCGGTCTTCTTTCTTCCTAAATTTCTGCAGCCTTCTCGGACTTTACTCTAATTTCCACTATATTGAACATCACCTCTCTTCCTCTAAACCTCATCTCTTATTCTTAACCGAAACTCACTGGTCCGAGGGTGTTTGTTCCCTTTAACTGTCTCTATCTTCAATTCTCAGTGAAAGGCTGCTGTTA
>JABUQX010073091.1:12500-32500 GCA_015478945.1 Trachelipus rathkii
ATGCGATCATAGTGGTATGATATTTACAGAATATTTGATTTAATAAGATTCACTTCTAGTGTAAACCGCACGGGTTTGTTCATATCATCATTGCCGACTGATCAAATCCCAGAACGATTGATGAAGTTTTTTAATTTTTTTTTTATAATTTATATTTAGAGATAAATGTGATTTTGCATGTGAGAATGTTATGCTGTATGTGTTAGCTGCATTTTATTGGTGTGAGTATTGAGACTCGTATTTGAATATCTCTCGCAAATGTAAGGAATAAATCCTCCAAAAACAAGAAATTTTTATTGTTCTTTCAAGTAAATCGACTGTTGCATTCATCCACATGAAGGATTACGACATTACAAGGTGCCAACTCATCAACACTGCGCGTTAGGCTACATCAATGACAACAGACATCACTGAGCCAACTTACAAGGGTAGATTTAACTGCCCATCGACACGACGGACTCATCCACATTAATTTCGTGATAACGGACTTGATAAGGGCGAAGAATTCCATTCCAGAGTGTGAACACATCCAAGAGTGAAAATGATTTCAAATAACTTGACCAAGGGAAGGGAACTTTTCGAACTCTTTGAGCTCGATCCACATAAGACTCAATCAGCTCATTGACGAAGATGCTGACAAGGAAGCAAAGAGCCGCCGCCGAGTCAACGCGGAATTCAAACACATGAACTATTCCAAGCATGAGAATAGTTATAGACCAAAAAAGGGTGAAAACATTCGCGACATACCACATGACAGATGAATTCAAACTGAAACAAGGGGTGGGAACTTTCGATTACTTGAGCTCGATCCACATAAATACTCCATCAGCTCTTGACATCATTATAATGAAGTTGTAAACAAGGTGAAAGCTCATTCAACACTTGAAACTCTTCCACATGAAATAGTTTACCAAAAAGGGTGAAAACTTCACATCCACATGAAGATGAATTCAAACTTACAAGGGTGGGAACTTTCGATTCTTGAGCTCATCCACATAAACTCCATCAGCTCTTGACATCATTATAATGAAGTTGTAAACAAGGTGAAAGCTCATTCAACACTTGAAACTCTTCCACATGAAATAGTTTACCAAAAAGGGTGAAAACTTCACATCCACATGAAGATGAATTCAAACTTACAAGGGTGGGAACTTTCGATTCTTGAGCTCATCCACATAAACTCCATCAGCTCTTGACATCATTATAATGAAGTTGTAAACAAGGTGGAAAGCCACATTCAACGACATTGTGAAACTCTTCCCAGAAAATAGTTTAAAAGCCAAAAGGGGTGAAAACCTCACATCCAATGAAGATAATTCAAAACTTACAGGGTGGGAACGTTCGATTCTTGTGAGAACTCAATCCACATGAAACTCCATACAGCTTCTTGACATCATTATAATGAAGTTGTAAACAAGGTGAAAGCTCATTCAACACTTGAAACTCCTCCACAAGAAATAGTATACCAACTAAACAGGGGTGAAGCTCCCCATTCACATGAAGATGTACACAGATTTACAAAGATTAAAATTCCATCTACTCTTGAGCTCATCTACATGAAATTGTATACCAACTTTCAAGGGGTTCAAACCCCAATCGAATTGAGTTTATCGACATGAAGTTGAACAAAGACTTTGAATTCTACATGAAGTTTGAGATAATCTAGTTTATTCGAGTTTATCGATATGAGGTTGAACACAGACTTTGAATCATGATTCGGGGGACCGAATTCCTAATCATAAGATTCGGAACTGCTCAATTTGTAGATTGATCGACAAAATAATTAATATTTTAATATCGATATTTTTCTGATAATCGGTGTTTTTTATATATATTTTGAAAAATCGATTATCTTGAAAAAAATCGATATTATTAAACTACGCTAATCTCAACAATAACCAATTTAATTTTCCAATGATTTCAATTAATTACATTATATTAAATTATCGATTTACTTATTAAATTATTTTAAGTTCGATTATTTGGTAACTAATTTAATTTAACTTTATAATTCAATTTAAATTAAATTGATTAATCTATTTTTATATCGCTTTATTATTATTATTATTATTATTATTATTATTATATTTGCTGTAGATCTTGAATAACATTAGTTTATTAAACATATGTATTAATTCTTGTTTATTAAATTATTATTATTATTATTATTATTATTATTATTATTATTATTATTATTATTATTTTTGTTTTTATATTATTATTATTATTATTATTATTATTATTATTATTATTATTATTATTATTATTATTTTATTAATTAATTAATTTATTATTATGTTATTATATTATTATTTATAATTATTATTATGATTAATTAAAACGAATAGGATTTTTAATTATGAAATGGAGAAACATTGTTTTGTTATTATTATTTAAGATTATTATTATTATTTGATTATTATTATTAATATTATATAGATTATTAATTATTAAATTATGTATTATTAATTATTAGTATTATTATTATTATTTATTATTATATTATTGTTATTGTTATTATTAATTATTATATTATATTATTATTATTATATTATTATTATTATTATTATTATTATTAATTATTATTATTTAGATTAAATTATGATAGATTATTATTGATTTTTAGTATTATTATTATTAATTGTTAATTATTATTATTATTATGATTGATTATTATTATTATTCATTAAATTATGTATTATTATTATTTTATTAATTTAGTTGATATTATTAAGTATTATTTTTACAATTATTGTAATATGTATAATTTTATTCAGAACAAACAGTTTCCGATTCCAATTAATATTATTATTTATTATAATTATTATTATTATTATTAATTATTATTTTAATTTTATTATTATATATCTTATTAATTAATTATGGGAACTGAGGAAGTAGAGAAGTAGAATGGATGTTACGACTGAGAGAAGATAACGAACATTGAGAGAAGCAGCAAGGAGAACAGAGATAGGAACGATGGAGAGGAGAGGAGATTGGAGAGAGAATGACAAATTAACAGGGAGAGGGCTAGCGGAAGAGACTAAGAGGGGAGAAGAGAGATGAGAGTGGAAGACTAGAGGAGAAGTGAGGGAGAGAGTGGCGAGAGTGAGAGAGAATGAGGAGTGGAATGAAATCGAAATTAAGGAGAAGAATGAGGAGATCGATAATACACAGGATGAGAAGAACGGAAGGAGAAGAAGACGAAGAAAAGGGATGAGGGAAAAGAGATCAGGAGCAGTGTAACATACGAGAGTGAGATAGAGAGAGAGAGGGAGGGAGGGGAGGAGGGAGAGAGAGAGAGGATGTAGAGATTATTATATTAGGTTATTATTAAGTTAATTGGGAGAAGAAGATAATTATTTTTTATATACAACAAATCGATATTTTAATATGCTTATTAAAATATTTAAATTATCAATTTTTTTAATTTAATTAAACGACATGTAAAATATTGATTAATAAAATTTTGTACATATATTACCACTGGCGGCATTAATTATTATTATTATTATTATTATTATTATTATTATTATTATTATTATTATTATTATTATTATTATTATTATTATTATTATTATTATTATTATTATTATTATTATTATTATTATTATTATTTTTATTTTTATTTTTATTTTTATTTTCATTTATATTTTTATTATTATTATTATTATTATTATTATATTATTATTATTATTACTTATTATTATTAAATTATTATTATGATTTTTATTTTATTTTTATTTTGAATTTTCATTATATTTTTATTATTATTAATATTTATTATTGATTATTATTAATTATTATGTATTATAGTATTATTAATAATTAATTATTATTAATTATTATTATTTTTATTATTATGTATTAATACTAGCATTCATAGATGCTTTCCCCAAATTACTGCCATATAATAACAATTTCTTTCATTATAATAATCCCAATCATGTAATAATACTTTTAGCAATTTTTTACTATAATGATTTTTTCATTTTTAATTATATATTTATTTTGATATTATATGTATTATTATTTATTAAATCCTAAATTATTATTATTATTCTTTACAGGTAATGTAAATAAACTTTCAGAGTAGTAGTTCTTATTTATATATTCATTTATTTTTGTAGAGTCAGGATTTGTAGTTGTTTGAAAGAAATTAATTATTTATTATTTTATTATAAGATTATTATTATTATTATTATTTGTTTACTATTATTATTAATTTATTCAGTTAATTATTGATAGTATTATGAATTATTAACTAGTTAATTGCCTTCTATTTCTAAGTTATCTTAACGGATAATTATTTTTAGGAGGATGGCGGTTTATTTAATTATTATTAAGATTATGTAGTTTTTTCTTATGTAAATGAGTTTCTAGCAGTACCAAAAATTGAGCTATTGTATTATTCACTATATTATTAATTATTATTATTATGCCAATTACAAGATTTTTAATTTACTTGTGTTTTTAAAAATGTTTTATTGTTATTAATGATTTGGTAGATTCAGAATTATTGATATTATGTATAAATTTATTAAATATATTTTTTTACCCAATTTTTTTTTTTTTTGGACTTGTAGCAGTTTTTTTAAGAACTAAGATTAATTATTATTAATTATTGATTATAAATTTATTAGTATTTATTATTATTATTATTATTATTATTATTATTATTATTCTTAAATCATTATCACTTATTTATATTTTTTTTATCATTTTATTATTTTATCATAAATTTATTTGCAATGTTCTATTGATTATTATTATATTCAAGAATTTTATTATTTATTAATTATTAATTAATATTTGATATATTAATTATAATATTATTAAAAATTTGTTATTATTTATAATTATTATATTTATTTTTAGGATTGAACCATGTTTAAACCCTTTATTGGAGGGGGAGGAGGAGGAAGGAAATAAAATAGCATCGATTTATTATTTAAATATATTTATATCAATTTTCCCTTTCTCTTTTCTCTTTGAGGAGGCGGAATTGAAAATCTTAATCTTCGCGGACAAAAGATACGGATAAAAACGAGACCGGGTTCGGAATCTTGTTTCATATTCGTTCGTTATTTACGAGAAATAATGCACACGTACAAACATTGTCATTTTATGGTACCAGCCAATTTAAAGAAACAGCTTTATATATAATATTATATATATTATATATATTAAATATATATATATATATATATATATATATATATATATATATATAATATATATATATATATATAATATATATATATATATAATATATAATATAAATCTATATACCTTTTTAAATAGAGAAAGAGTTTCCAGATAATCTACAAATTTTCCTTTATTAATTTAATTATTTATGAATCAAATTTTAATTTAAATATTTATTTATTATATTATATACTATTAGTTATTAGAAAAATATATTATTTAATTTATTAATAATTATTATTCATTATTATTTTAATATATTATTAATTATTATTGGTTATTTAATTATTATTATTCATTTATTATATATTATTATTATTTATTATATTATTAAATTATTAATTATTTATTATTATTTTTTAAGTAATATTATTCATTAATTAAATTCTCATATATTGATAATTGGTTTGCAATTGATTATTAATTAATTAAATTTTATTAATTTAATTATTATTAAATTTAACATTATTTTAAAGTAATATATTAGATTAAATTATTATATTTCAAACTAACTTTATAAAATATTATATTAATTATTATTATATTATTATATTACTTTATTCTTATTTAAATTAATTTAATTATTAATATTTTATTAATCATTTTTTATCATTATTATTATTATTAATTATTATTAATTATTATTATATTATTATTATTTAATTATTATTATTTCTTATTAAGTTGATTATCTATTTAATATTGAGTTAGGTTATTATACTAAATTGAGATTAATAAACTTAATTATTATTATTATTAATTATTATTAATTATTTATTATTATTATTTATCATCATTATTATTTATATTTATTATCTCAGTTATTGATGTATTAGTTATGATTTTATTTTTTTATTCCATATATAATATATAATGACTTATAGTATATAGGTATATATATATATATATATACATATAAAGTGCAATTATTTATATATAATAAATATATATAAGTATAATACTATTATACTATGAATATTATTGATTATCCAGTATACATCAAATAATATAACATATACATGAATATTAATATACTTAATTATTGAATAAACAAAGTTAATAGGCACTAATTTCGACCTACAGGACTGCGATTGTACCTGGGCTCTAGCAGATGAACGCGGGGTAATGTTACTTAGATACCCACCTAGCCCACTGAATGGGACCTAAAAGAAATGACGCTCAGAGAAATGTTTCCCTATAGTAGATGGATATATCACACTACACCAAACAGTGAGAACAATCGGCGCGCTCTTACCCCATCCACTACTACGGGCATCCGGTACTAGGGTCCAAACAGAGGCACACGTCACAGAGAGTGGAAATACTCTTATTAAACCGGGGAATTATTTAAATTGATATTTAATGTATTAGGTATCTATAAGGGTGTTATTTTTAATCATACTACCTATCACAATATATACTGCGGTTGAGGTGGTTAAGAAAGATGACAGTTTAATTCTAATCAATTACATAATATTCTCCGGTATTAATAAAGTATTTCACTCTGTGGCTAGTGCTTCTGTTATTTGAACCCTAACGCCCCGAGTTGGAGTGGAACGGGATAAGAGCGTGAGTCACCGTGGTTACTGTTATTTGGTGGTGATTATAATTATATTCCTAATAACAAAGGTAAAACTATATTATATTCATTCGAGCTCTATTATCTTTATTTTTAAGTCCTATACTAGTGGACGTATGTGGTGATCTAAACAACATACGTGTTATCCATAGTACTGCTATTAAGAGCCCCAGGGTATCAAATTCACCAGATAGATGGGAAATTACTTTAAAGGGTTATTTTATTTATCAAATACCTATATTATTCACAACTGTCAGGTGAGGTGTAGAGGTATGAGCACAGTTATTCCTTAATCTCAAATATATATATATATAATATATATATATATATATTCCAATTATATAATAGATGTTATAATATTATAATATTCTTATATAAATAAATATATAATATTAATTAATATATAAATATATATTATAAATATATATTAAAAATATATATATATATTAAATATTATATTAATATATATATATATATATTATATATCTATATATATTAATATATATATAAATATATATATTACATGAATATGAGCTAGAAGACGAGATGAGAGAGAGAGTAAGAGAGAATGAGAGAGAGAGAGAGAGAAGAGAGAGAAGAGAGAGAGAGAGAGAATGAGAGAGAGAGAGAGAGAGAGAGAGAATAGGAATTACACCTTATGAGAGATAATTAACCTCAAATTCTCAGCAAGGCCCTTCCATCGACATCACACAATAGTCATTGAAGAATCGGAGGATATCTGTCCTTCCACATAATACGAAGACCGCCAAGCAACTCCACTTTTTCAAGCTCTTTATGAACAAGGCACACTATCACACACACACACACATACATACATCATGATACATACGTAACTAGACACTACACTCATATATAATATATATATATATATATTATATATATGTATATATATATATATATATATATATATATATATATATATATCAACTAATCCGATCTAATGTGTAACCATTTTGAAATCTCCTTCTTGCGAAGCTGAGTAATTCTTCAAAGAATTAGTAATGGCCTGGTTGGCATCCATATAAGCAGAACATGACGATTAGTCGTCCTTTTGATCAAAGCAGCGAAAGGGACAAGGATCTGCGAGGATGAGCTGCGAGCCACGCAGCCCCGCAGGGGTATCTAAATATGCGTAATTATCACAATAAGTATTTGTGTCCGAGATCAGTACCTTCAAGCCAAGAACGTTTCGAAATGTCAAATGGAAATTATTATGGCTTGATGAGTTCTGTGCAAATATACAATTTTTATCTCTCTCTCTCTCTCTCTCTCTCTCTCTCTCTCTCTATATATATATATATATATATATATATATATATATATGTATATATTATATATATATATATATATATATATATATATATATATATATATATTGGCATCGTTTTAAATAAAGTAAGTAATAAATCCAATATGAGAGAGAGAGGAGAGAGAGAGAGAGAGAGAGAGAGAGAGAGAGAGAGAGAGAGAGAGAGAGAGAGAGAGAGAATTATACTCAGCCTAACCTCATAAGAACGATCCTCATTTTATCATATTTTTTGGCGTAATTACACAACTGAGTCAATTGAATCCTTCGTTGTTTTCACTCATGTGGGAAGGCCAGTCATTTCTGACCTCAACGCCCTTTTTGATCTTGGCTTCTTGACAAAATTCACTACTTAAATATGATAAAAGCAGAATATAATGTTGTTATTTATCTGTGAATATTAGATTATATATCAGTTAATTATCAAGGAAAAATTATACAGCAAAATAATTGCGTAGGCAGAGCCTCAGAGTCTTCTATGCCGCTACGCCACGACATAATATATATATAATTATATAATATATATATTATATGTTGTGTTTATATATATATATACTATATATATATATATATATATATATATATATATATATATATATATATATATATATATATAATATATATAGGTGTGTGTGTGTGTTTAATAGGGATGAGCTGTGTGTATTATAGTCGTGTGTTGTGTAGAGTGTGTGGGATATATATAATATATATTTCTTATATATATATATATATATATATATATAATATATATATATATATTATAATCTATAATTATATATATATAATATATAATAATGATAATATAATCATACGTGGTGTGTGTATAGGTCTGTGTATAGGTCTGTGTGTGTGTTGTGTGTGAATGTGTGTGTGTATTGACATATCAAACCTTTGTTTATGAATCAGCAATTCGCCCACTATATTAAATCCGGCATTAATAAAAGAAAAATATATTGGATCGCTAATAAAGCAAGTGGTATTAATTAAAGTTTATTAGAATTAATGGAGACGTGGGCAAACCTTCTCCAAAACTGCACGACTCGGAACAAAGTCAGATAATGAATCAAGGAAAAAAAAAAGGCTAAAAAAAAAGCTACAAAAGAGCCAGAAAATGTTGGATAAAAGTCAGAATGTTCTGAAAAAAAAGACGTAGAAATTGGCTTTAAAAAAAAAAAAAAAAAAAAAAAAAAAATGGAAGTTAAAAAATTAGGAAAATAAAAAAGGGTCTGAAAACCCCAAAAAATGGCTAAATAGCTCTAAAAACAATAGCTGAAAATTAAGCTAAATACAACTAAAACGAGTCAAATATTAAAGCTAAACAAAAAAATAAAAAAATTTATTTAAAAAAAAGCCAGAAAATGGCTAGAAAAAGCTAGAGATATGAAAAATAAAGCTAAATTCACATATAAATTTTTTAAAACCCAGAAAAAAAGCTAAAAAAAATATAGAAATAAAAAAAATTTCCAATCACCAAATCGTGTTTCAGGGTCACGATAAATAGGTACCTCCTATTGGCAGGGGGTCGAAGCCGAGTCTGAAGGAAGTTGACTCGTTAGACTTTTGACCGGGCGGACCACAGACGAAGATCACGTGACTCCGAGAACAGTAATTAATATCATTTAAGAAAGATAACAGTTGATAAGAACAACATTCAAATCTTTTAGGAATGGCGAACTCAACGGGATGCCAAAACAAAGCCAATCCCCCGCTCATTCTCCTGCATCTTAATTGGGATATATATATATATATATATATATATATATATATAATATATATATATATATATATATATATATATATATTATATAATATATATATATTTTAAGCCGACTATATATATATATATTATATATATAGTATATATATATATCTAATATAATATATATATATATATAATATATATACTATTAATTATATATATATATATATATATATATATATATATATATAATATATATATATATATATATACTATATAATATATATAGTATATAATTTTTATTGATATATATATATATATATATATATATATATATATATATACTGATTTGTCTCTGACCTGTTAACATCTTCCTTTCGTTATTTGCTGGAAGCGTGGAAGCTGGGAAGCGTGGAAGCATGGAAGCGTGGAAGCGTGCTCTCATTCATGCTTGGGACGAAAGAGGAGAACCCATCTCAACCCTTTACTTTTCGTCCTATTGTCTTAACATGTGTTATTTCCAAAATTTTGGAATTCATCCTCAACAGGAAGCTTTGCAAACATCTTAATTCTTTAATTTTAGGAAGATGTGGAAATGGCTTAATTCCTTTAACCTTAGGAAGATTTGGAAACGTCTTAATTCTTATAATTTTAGGAAGCTTTGTAAACATCTTAATTCCTTTGATCTTAGGAAGATTTGAAAACGTCTCATTTCTCCTAATCTTGTCTATCATCACCAGTAGGGTTTCCGTCGTGAGAGAGAGAGAGAGAGAGAGAGAGAGAGAGAGAGAGAGAGAGAGAGAGAGAGAGAGAGAGAGAGAGAGAGAGAGAGAGACTCTGCTAGTGATCTTTCACTCCTATATGGAAGGCTCTTGGAACTCTGTTTTTCGGCAATTTTTGTAGCGTAATTCATATAGCAAACTTTTTGATTGAGTCTTGCTTTAAACTTTAATGTCTAAGCTCTTATAAATTTTCCTTCCTTTCATTTCCTGTTAGCTGTTGTTGAGATCAACAATCCTCTAAAACTATCAATGGTGGTGTTCCTCAATGTTATTACCTATTATCATCTCTCTTTCAACTTTACATTAATTATTATTATCTATCAGCCACTCCATCACATTACCTACTCACTCCTATGCTGACGATTCCACCCTACATGAAGCTGCAAAAAAAAATTTTTACAATGAAAATGTGACAAAAATGTTACAACGAAAATGGGACAAAAATATCACAACGAAAAAATGACAAAAAATGTTAAGAAGAAAAAGTTACAAAAATGTCACAACAAAAAAAGTGAGAAAAATGTCATTCCGAAAAGTTACAAAAATGTCAACAAAAAAGTCAGAAAAATGTTATTCCGAATTTTTTTAATATTTTTCATATTAGAAAAATAAACTGGTGAGGCTACTTTTAGCGATTAACATTTTTTCTTACATTTTGTTATTTTGTTGACATTCATTGGGATATTTTTTGCTAAATTCGTTTTGATAGACCACTACCCACTTCTATTTCTACTATATATATATATATATATATATTATATAATATATATATATATATATATATATATATATATATATATATATATATATATATATATATATATATATATATAGGACATTTATAAGATGTTGACTCCGTTTATACGGGGGAAATTTTTCGATAAGAAAAACAACGAATTTCGGGCCTTTTTCTTTATTGCTGCAATTCTATTATTTATTAGCGTTATTTGAACTTTTAAATTTTTTTAATAGAAATTATCAATTATCTGTATTATTAATTATATTATTCTTATATTATTATTATTATTATTCATTATTAATATTATTATTCATTATTATTATTATTATTAATTATTATTATTTAATATTAATTTAATTTTTTTCCTAAGTTTTGATTTTTATTTATTTGATTTTTCGATTATTATTATAATTTATGGGTAATTTTTATTTAAAAAAAAACTCCCCCGGACCCGCGAGCTCGCGAGCGGGGCACCGCGCACTCTGCGGGGACGGGGGGATGATAAATAGAGGGGGGGGGCCCGAAGGCCCCACCCCGGATTCAAAACATAATATATAAAGAATATCAAATAATCAAATTTAATTTATTGTCAAGGTGTTTCCTACAAAACTTTACGTATACATTCATCAAATTTAACTGAAATCAATAGGCGCTAACCTCGCCTAAGCTACTCAATTTTTATAAGACTATAGGTGTGAAGCACAAAAAAATATATGTCAATTTCTTTTTAATTTTTGTTAATATTAATTAAATTACATCTGAAAATCCAGTATTTACTAATGTATTTAACCTCAAATCATTGAAATTACGTTACATTTTTTATTGATTTTCGTTCCTGGAGTCAACATCTTATAAATAGCCATATATATATATATATATATATATATATATATATATATATAATATATATATATATATATATATATAATATATATATATATATATATATATATATATATATATATATATATTTTATATATTTTATATATCTATATATATATTAAATACATATACTATATATATGATATATTATATATATATATATTATCTGACACCAGCTCTTTCTCGCATCTCTAGTTGAGACAGATGAATATTTAGTTGTTTTCAGTGCTTGAAAAACTCAGTTTGATTAACTATTTTCTCAACATTATAATCTATACAGCTTAAAAATCTTCTTCGAAACTAAAAACATGCATGCCGACAAAGACGAATTTAGGTTTTATAATAATAATAATAATAATAATAATAATAATAATAATAATAATAATAATAATAATAATAATAATAATAATAATAATAATAATAATAATAATAATAATAATAATAAAACTTGAATTGCAAAGCTACAAAATAAAACAAAAATTCAAGTAGAAAGCCTAAATTAAAAAAGAAGACAAAAATATACCTGTATATATATATATTTTAAGAGTATTTAAATATTTTATTTTTTTTAATAAATATTATCAGAAAATTAATGAGTGAAGCAAAATAAAAGAAATAATAATGGTCTTTTTATTATATTTTTATTATTTTAAATTAACGGAAATTTGTAAAGAAACGTTAAATGTTGTAAAGTTTAAAAATGAAAAGACAGAATACCTTTTTCCTTTATTTAATTAATTTAACATTTGAAAACTTTGCGAAGCTCAAATTAAAAAAAAAATAAATAAAAAAATAAAATCTTTTATCTCCATTTTATGTTTTGTATATGAATATTATATAAGGTCAAGGATAGTTACATAAACAAGTTTGGATTCGTAATAGCTATTTCCTAATTACTATATATGGGATATGGTTCTATTCAATAGTAGCAGATGGTTAGGAAATGATGTTAATATCAGTAGTAGCTCACTGATTTTAAAAATTCTAAATTTTAATTAAAAATAAAACTAAATATTTAATTTCAAGACTAATATCGTGGGATTGGAAGGGAAAATAAATTCCCTAGGAAGGTGATATTGGGACCTACTTGAGGTGATCCTGTACCCTCTCTGCCATGCATTCGTAGTTTATTGGTCGCTTATATGGGGATATTGTTTTAGTTTTAAAAACCCTAACCAATCAACTCCGACCCCCATTTTCTGACCCTCCCTCAAAATCTTCGGGTTGATAAGTAATTAATATGTAATCGATTAATGAAATTTATTATAATTCAACGTTCCATTATTAATATTATATTACTACCAGAAATAAACAGAATTGTCCTTATATATATATATATATATATATATATATAATATATATATATATATAGATATCGGTATATATATATATATATATATATATATATATTAATATATATATATAATATATATATATATCAGTTTAGTAGAAATTAGCTATACATATTATATTATAATAGTGTAGTAAAAAAATATTTAAATATCAGTTTAGTAGAAATGAGAAAGTCCAAAAATGATAAATACTATCTTTGTCTTCATATATTATTATATATTTATATATATATATATATATATATATAATACATATATATAGAATATATATATATATATATATATATATATATATATATTATATATAAGGTGTGCAAAGGCCAACTCCGCGTCCCCGTCGTGCACCCCGGGCAACGAGGACACCAGAGGTGTCCTCGGCTAAAGGAGATAGGGCTAGGGAAGGATAGGCCTAGCAAGCCACTTCCCGAAATAAACTGCTTCTTGCAGAACTCAAGCGCGAGCCTCGGAAGCCGGACAGAACTTTAGACGACGACTTCGGCGAGATTTACGGAATAGGAATCAGGAAAACACTTTTAAGAATTATAGGTGTGCCACGATAAATGTGGGTACCTATGGAGATAAAGAGGAGGAGATAATAGATATCATGAAGGAGAGGAAGATAGATATGTTGGGGATGGCGGAGATGAGGGTGAGGGGGTGTGAGGAGGGTAAAGAAATGGGAGAAGGATTTGTTCTGATGTATAGTTCTGTTCTTTGTAGGTATAAGAAGCAGATGGGTGTCGGAAATTTATAGTGGGACCAAGACTGTCACCATGTATACAGAAAGTAAAATTATAAATGAGAGGTTGATTATGTGCGGTATTGAACGATAAGGCGGATAAAATATATGAATCATACCAGATATTATGCCACCACAACAGGGGCACTCAGGGGATTAGGAGAAAAAAACTAGATTTATGGAATTGATGGAGAAAGAGGTGGGGTGGAGGAGGAGGGGGGGAGAGGTGCCTTGTTGATCGGAGATTTCAACGCTAGAGTAGGAAAGAGAAGAGAGATGGAGAGAGTACTGGGACATTTGGAGAGGATACAAGAAACATGGAGGAAGAGGCGTTGATTGATTTTTGTGTGAGAAAAGATCTAAAAATTAATGAACAAGTTTTTTCAAGCACAGAGAGTCTCACATCTTTACGAGGTATATAGATGGAATCAGGTAACGCAACAATTCGATCAAAATTCGGTGATAGACTACATGATAGTCTCCGATAAAAGGATGGTTAAGAATGTAAAGGTGATCCCAGGAGTGTCCTTAGATGCGGATCATAGACTGGTGGTGGCGGACATGAAGATAAGAGGGGAGGGAGGAGTAAATGAGCAGAAGAGGCAGTGATCAGAGTGGAGAAGTTGGCAGAACAAGAAACGAGAAGAAATTATGAACGGGAAATGCAGGAAACCCTAAGGAATGAGAAGAAAACGAAGACTTGCAGGATGTCATTAGGGAAGTGGCAGAGAAAACTCTTGGTAAAAGATGGGTAGGAGGTACTAGGAAGAAAGAAATACACCATGGTGGAACGAAGAAGTGAAAAAAGCAATTAAAGGAAAAAACAGGGAAAATGAGGAAGTGGCTGAAAAGAAGAACAGCGGCAGCAAGGGAGGAATATGTACAGGCAAGGAATGAGGCAGAGAGAATAAAGAGGAAGGGCAAAAAAGATGGAGGCGGTTAGAGAATGGCAGGAGAAATACGAGAGATGTGGGCGAAGGAAGAAAAAGATATTTAAGAGGCGAAGGCGTATAGAAACCCAAAAACCGTAACTAAAAATATAAAAGATAGAAACGGAGAGATTCTTGTGAGACCGGAAGAAAGAAATGATAGATGGACCGAATACTATGAAGATCTGCTAAATGTAGAATACAGAGAACAAGAGGAAGAAGCTGTTGATCAGACGAGGGAGGAGGAAGAGGAGGAGGAAGGCGGAGAGATAACGGTAGAAGAATATGAGGAGGCTATAAAAAAGGATGAATAAGGGTAAAGCCCCAGGAGAGGATGGAGTGGCTGTGGAGTTTGGTGGTGGAGGGAGGAGAGGAGCTTGAGAGGGAGAATCATCAGTTTGATGAACAAGTGTTGGAGAGAGGGAACGTGCCGGAAAGGTGGTGCAAAGCAATAATAAACGATATATAAAGGTAAAGGAGATGCAGGAAGCTGTAATAATTTTATAGAGGCATTTCACTGATGGACCATCTGGCGAAATATACGAAAGAATATTGAGAGGAGGCTGAGGGAGAAGGTAGAGCCGAGACTCGGCGGAGAAAAACAGTACGGGTATAGAAGAGGAAGAGGAATGACGGATCTCTTATTCACACTAAGAATGGGTTTCGGAGGAAGATGCTGAATATGGCAAGAGATCCTTTGTGCGTTCATCGACCTGCAACCGGCATTTGATTCGGTGCAAAGGGAAAAAAGCTCTGGAGAGCTATGGAGAGGAATTATGGAGTGAGGGGTAGATTAAAGAAGGCAATAGAAAGTATGTAAATGAGAAATGCAGTGTAATGTTAGAACTGAGTGCGAGAACGATAGATGGTTTGAGGTGAAAACACGGAGTGAAGCAGGGGAGTGTTTTTATATCTCCACTGCTGTTTATATTTTATTTAGACGTGGTGATAAGGGAAAGTGAAGGGAGAGACGGGGAGAATTTGAAGGGGACATAATGGCATATGCGGAAGATCTGGCATGTTGTTGGAGCGAGAGAGAGAAGACGATTCGAGAGGTGGTGGAGTTTTTTACGAGGAGATTGAGGAAGCAGGGATGAGGATGAACGTACAGAAGACAGAGAATATTAACAATAACCGGAGAAAATGAGGAGGGGATGAATGATGGTGAGAGAGGGGGAGGTGAAGGCGGTAATACCTGCAATTATCTCGGAGGAAGTTTTAACAGAAGGGGAGGAGTGGAGGAGAGATTACCGACGAATGGAAAAAGTATGGATTAGTTATGAAAGCGGTAAACCCCATGATGAAAGATAGAAACATCGGAATAGAGGTTAAAAAAGTGATTTTTAACAGTATACTGACTCCGACGGCTGTACGGAAGCACGGAAACATGGACAACCACACGAGAAGAGAGGAGAGTAGAATACAAGCGGTGGAGATGAGGGCATTAAGAACTATAATTGGAAAGAGTAGGAGAAAGAATAAGGAATGAAGTAATTAGAGAAGATATAGGGGGTGAAGAAGATGATACTGAAGATGGATGTGGGGAGTTTGAGATGGTGGGGACATCTGGAGAGGATGGAGCAACACAGAATGCCGAAAAGAAGATGGGAATGGACACCAGAGGGCAGAAGACTAAGGGGAAGACCGAAGAAGAGATGGGCGGAGTCGGTGGAGGACTCTCTGGAAAGATGTCAGCTACTACCAAAATTGAGAGTGCTAAAGAGAAGAGGAATAGTGCAGCAGAGGGATGTCTGGAGAAAGAACGCTTGCGCGGCTGACAGGATGAAAATCCTTCCTGGGAGAGGAAAAAGAAAAGGAAAGAAAAAGATTATATAATATTATATATATATGATATATATAATATATATATATATATATATATATATATATATATATATATATATATATATATATATATATATATATATATATATATATATATATATATATATATATATATGATGTTACCATTGAATTTCAACAATACTTTAGAGATGCTTGAACTAATAATCGTGGGCAAGTTCAGAGGTTTCAGGATGACCAAAAGAAAGCTTATTTTTGGGTCGTTCCAAAATTATTGGTATTCTCAAAACCAACGGCGAAACTACCAGAAATTGAGACAGAACTGTTGAGCGAACAAGAAACTTCTGTCATGAACTATACTCTTAGCTGGGTAGAAAATATGTGAAATGTAATTAGAAACAAAAAAATAAAATACATAGGAAAAATGTATTTTAATATCAAATGCAAAATATATTTTATAAAGAAATTTAAATATTAAACACAAAATATATTCAAATATTTTTTTAAATACGTTGTATATGCATTTCCTTTAAAATTATTATGCAAAAACTATTATTTATTTTAAGAAAATTTTGCCAAAATAAGTACGCAACAGTTATAACTTTTTGTTACAGCGAAGCAACACGTCTTTCAAAAATGTTTTACCGAAGCTGTATTCTGGCAAGAGAAAAGACCAGTTCTACAAGTCCAGACAATGAAAGAGTGGTGTTTTATTTAAAAAAAGATACTACCTATCAACGGGTGCATTCGAAGACTCTCGATTGTGTGTTTGTTATGTAAATATGAAAGTGTATCGATAGCCACGTTTAAGAATGAACACTCAGTTTGCTAAAGCCGAAATGTCTATCTCTTCGGTATACCCTTTGCCAAATTTTTATCAGTTCCTGTACTGCCCAAACATTGGGACTGGGGAATTTGAGTTATTTGTTGTGACAGCAATCATCCCAACGTACTATACCATTGACTTTTAAGATTCAAGATTGCAAGATTTATTTATAGCAATCCATCTCAGCTTGAAGTAAGGGTGATTTTTCACCCTCCAAAATTGTATCATCCACATCCGAATTCGTTTTTTGAAGCTTAGATATTTGCCAAAATTTATCATACCCACCTAGTTATTGTAAGAAGCGGTTCTATATAGCTCAGATAGGATTCAATCTTAAATTATCTAGTATATTTTGCACAGAAAGTAAAGTTGGAAAAAATTCTCCAAAAAAAAAAAAAAATTGAGCGATCCCCTTGAAGGCTATCTATAGCAGGAACAATTGAAGATAGAATGGCGATAATTTTTTCTAAAAAATTACTTCATCCGATTTAAATTTTAGTAAATTTAATGCAGTCACAAGCTCACACACAACATCTGGAAACTTTTCTTTGTTGTTTTCAGCTAGTAAATTAAGAAAGTCGAAGAGAGAATTCCATATTGTTGTATTTTATTATGTCTTTAATAATTTCAGTTTATTTTGGGCTTTCACCTTTATTCCAGTGGACGGAGCATTTACCCATTGTAGAATAATTGATTTGCTGCATACTTTGGTCACTCATAGCCTTTTTAGTATCGGACGTGGGAACTAAACTCTATATGTGTAATGCACACTTAACATGCTTCGAGAGAGTAAAACACGGGTCGTAATTATCTAGCGAATGATCATCTATTAGAAGTATTATTTGAAGATCATTGTCATCATTTTCATTCTCGGGCTCATTTGCATAATCTTCGTCTTCCTACTCTGATTCTCGAGTTTTAATACTAAAATCTTTAAATGCTTTACCAATATTCGAAGTTATAAGTAGCTGTTCCGACAACTTTTGGAACCCCTACTTAAACAATTATTTAATTCAAAGTAAAAATGTTAGTATATATTTTTGCTTTGTTTAATTACGTAAGGGCAAAGCACTATTCCAAACCGTTACAAATATCATCACGCAAGATTTGCTAAAACGTGTTCCAGCAGTCATATTTCGTTTATCATATTTAGAGGATAAAAAATTTGTATTTAAAATACATTGTACTGCTTTTTAATAGATGAATATGTATTTAAGATGGGAATTGAAATAATTCACTTTTAAATTATTTAAAAATACTTCATTAAATACAGATGTATTTAAATGCAAATGTATTTGAATACTTCCCATTTCTGACTATACTCCTCCAACAGATATTTTAACAATCAGCAAACTAGTGACATAATCACCCACCAAGTTACAGATATTCCTCCAGTCCCTTTGAGAGAGGCCGAAAATGTCAAAAATACAATGACCAAAGGCAACCGCAGGGAAGGGCCTACACCTAACAAAGGACATTGCATTGAAAAAAGAAGAATGGCTGAAGTGCTGAAGAAGAAGAAGAAAAACAAGAAATAAAGAGGAAAAAGTAAAGTTATTGAGAAAAAGCGAGAAGAAGGGAAACCAGGAAAACTATTGCATATTTTACGAAGAAGTGAGCTTTTTATTTTGACAGAGAATAGATTGACTACGATTTCCACGTTGAAATGTAAGGAATACGAGTTTCTGCAGTTTAAATAAGACGACCATTCCAAAACTAAGCATCTCTGTGGAGAATAGTATGAGAACGAATCAGTTATATGAGTTTTTGTCGAAATGAAAGAGAATGTAATTCATGACACTACGTCAGAGTTAATCTCCGTGGATGTGCTTTCTGTTCAATTAGAAAAACCTTTCCTGCTGAAGCAGTAATCAGGTTTGCAACACCAAAGTGACAAAGACGCTTCCTCGCTAAAGACCGTACCAGTTCCTGAGGAAGACTTGAAGAGATAGAACTAGATACAGTGTTTAGAAGTTTATCGGAGGAGTAGAGAAGAGAACATAGTTTGACAATATAAGTAAGGTAAAAGGTTGGAAGTATACTGGGTTCATATCCAAGACGATCGGAGATACGAGTAAGAAACCTTACCATCTGCTCAAGGTTTCTCTGAATAGAAAAATGCTAGGCAAGTTAAC